>JAPYZO010005550.1:0-10132 GCA_030522905.1 Torymus flavipes | reverse complement strand
AATATTTTTTCGAGTAGAACATAAATATTTTTATTTCAACATGATAGGTGAAATAGGCATACGCGGGCTGTCTGATTTGAGATGGATTCGGCCATAAAAGGTTTAATTTGATATGAGAATCGTTGAAATTGGTCGATCCGAGACGCCCCGAGATGGCATCTTTTTCACCGTCCCGGCGTGATGGCATCTTCTTCATCGTCCTGGCGAGATGGTATGATGTTTCCCTCAACTTTTAATATATAATTAAAAAATTTAATAAAAAAAAATTTGAATTTTTGAATATTTTTAGGTATAAGCCCACCTTAAGCATTTGTATATGTTTGTGTAATTTTTTTAAAACTTGCGATTTGCAAATATAATTTATTGTAACCACTGAAAAACAACATTGTAAAATTGAGACATGTAATTATTTTAAGCATATTAATTAATTTTATGCTAAACTTTTTTGTAATATGACATTTATAATATAACATTAAAATATAACTAATAATAGCCTGTAAAATGCTTAGAAGTTTTAATAAATAAAAAAAAAATAGATTATGCAGACAATATTACCAATATTACCATACTCAAGAGACATTATGCAGCAATGCTTGTAGTTTGCTCCTGTCAGTCCCGTCGCTGCTACAGATAAAGTACCTGCAACAAGAGAAAAGTACCCTCAGCCCACCCATCAGAGAGGTTAGAAACGAGAAAGAGCTTACCAAATCTGCTTCCGTCATCGATCCCGCTGCCTTGCTATCTCTGACGACTCACCATTACCCGATGAATACGACGAGAGGAACGACATCCACCAGGACGCCGTACTACAGCAGCCGTTATCAACGCTGGAAAATGAGAAGACGCCAGAAGCCGACAGATCACACTCGCCGGCACTGCTGCGGCAATAATATTAAGAGCGCCACTCATACACGCGGCGCTAAAGTCAAGGAGCGACGACAGAAAAGAAGAGCCAGATAACCAAATTGCTGTGGTCGAATGCTTGAGTGTTTGATCCGTTTCTTTCTTCTCTCTTTCTTTCGCCGTATTAGTATGTGTGATTATAGAAAGCTATCAACGGAGTTCTTTTGGCAAAATGATCGGTCCATAAATATCAGAGATATTTAAGGTTAAAATTTTTTTAACCTTTTTTCAAATCGTAATTTTTTGAGCACGGCATTAGGTATCTGATTCGGATGGGTCGCATTCGGAAGAGAATTAATTATATGATTAATTAAAGGAATCAGCAAATTAAGGTTGAGGAAGCCACTGACCAATGAATTGGCAGCGGTTTTTTTTATTAATCAGAAGTGTAGAAGTTTTCATCTCGCCCACCTTAGTTTATGTCTAAACATACCTAAAACAGTAGTTTTCCGTATACTCATCAAAAAGATTTCATCCAAAATCAATTCCTAAAGAGCTAAGCCTGTAAAAAAACGATTTTTTTTTATTATGATAAAAATAATCAAAATAAAGCATTACAAATTGTACAATAGCAAAATTGTAAGATTGTCCTGAGTATTGCGATCGTGCCTATTATATTGTAAAAACGGAGTTTTTACATAGGAACGGGGGGGGGGGGCGACGAGCGAAGCGAGACGTAGATATGTGCGGGCGCGGGGGGATTGGCATGTCGAGTGCAGCGGGACACGCAGGGGGCATAGCCCCCCTATTTAGATGTCAGAAATCAACTTTTAAAGTCCCATTTAAATTCATTTACTGAAGAGTGAGCATTCTTCTTGTGAGTAATATAATGCATTGTTTGCTTTAAACAAAAATTTCAAACTTAGGGCTCTGGAGGAATATTGAGTAGTACATAAGAAATTCTATTTTAGTTCAATTGAAAAATAAAACAGTATGTATCAATATATTTCAAGCAAAGAATAACATATCACAAAACCAAAATGATCGTTTATCCAAAATTAAACATACTCTCGCCGTTCGATTTAACACAAATTTGGTTATATAACCTTGAATCTCGCAGATAAAAGTAGAGCAAACAACCTGATATTTACTTTTTTCAGAATTATAAGAGGAACGCTATAAACTAATAAGAATCTTTATGTCTGAGTTTGCTCGATACTTAGACTATTTTTTTACGTTTATTTTTGCACTAACGTAACTTTGAAAGACAAAAATAGATGCAACATCATTTTTGCTAGTTTTGTTAGCGGTGTCGGACATTTATATACGCCATTTTCTGATAAAATGATTCTTATTTGATGTAGAGATATTTTTAGTAATTTAAGAATACATAAATTACGTGTCAAAAAAACTGTGATACAAAAGTATTTATTTAACAACAAATGGTTTACCTCAAAGATAAAAAAATACCTCATGATTTTGGGGATACCAAAATGAGACGACAAAAGCATCTGTTAAATGAAGTATGATTATAATGGTTCTAGCACTTGTGTAAGTCGATGCCCTCCACGGAGTTTTCCAAATCAGGGTGGCGTTTGCTGGCCGTGTCATGAATCCTGTGAAACTTGCGCCGGTGCCGGCCAGGACTCCTGCCTCTCATGTGCTCCTGCCCACTTGCGAGTTACCGATTTGGCAGTTTGTCTGCAGCAGTGTCCTGAAGGCTACTATGAAAGTAAGTGATCCCTCTACTGACCCAAATCTAACCGTTGCTCGCATGATTTTCCTTGTCTTTTTATTAATTAGAACTAGCTGTCTGCTACGCTTATCTTTTTAATTGCTGTTGTTTTATCTATAACTTTTTACCCTTATTTAGAACTGCTTTGATGGAAAGGAAAACATTATTTAATTTCTAATTTTTGGTAAACATGACTCGTTTTATGACTCGTTTATAACATTGTAAATGACTTCTAGACGTGAAAAACAATATATTGTATTTAATAATTAGAAGACCGCTTGCTTATCAACTTTTTTGATTATTTGATCTATGTATTCCTGTGTAGGATCACATTTAATTTCATACTTTTTTCATTTTTAATGTTGATTAGTAGAAGTGAATAGTACAACACCAATTGTTGTACTTTGCCAATGTTACGTTCCCGATACCTTAACGTTTAATAAGTTATCGGTCCTATTTAAAAAAACTAGCAATATTTTCTATTGCATCAATTGCTATTAATGAGCCGTTAATTTGCCGTAAGACTCATAAACGCGGTGGTGATAGGGAGGGGGGGGGGCGCTAACTTGCATATCAAGTTTTCGAGCCACCCCCTCAAAATACGCTATATAAATCATGTAATAAAAAAATGTAAACAAACCAATAATTGCCGCTCAATTAGCCGTTAACAATGCCACAAATTAGATTAATAAAAAATTAATATTAAGAAAACTACATTCGATCGGAAAAAATATAAATTTCTGCCATTTCATGCAACTTACGAAGCCACCCTATTGCAATGCATCAGGGGTCAGTTTCAGTAAATGCTAGCAGCTCTTACGCATCCGTTATAATTCATAACGCACTATATACAGGTATATATTTAGATTTACTCCGCAACGTTATCTCACTTATATTGGCCGTTAGCTTTTACAGAATCAGGTCTCAGGTAATTGGCTATAAAAAATTTGATAAACAAATTTAATACCGATCATAAGTATAATAAACAATAAAGAAAATTGTCGTTTTCAGCTCTACTATTTAGTCGTAAAATTTATTTATTTTTCGTGTACTAGCGAGCCCCAGTTCACGAGATGCGTTGGGGAGACTAGGTTAAAACCGGATACTGGGGCAAAACCGGAATTCTCAATTTCTCGGTTACTACTAGTGCGATCTATATAATAGCTATGGTATTACTTTGGAAATATTTCTATTATCATTTTATATGTACGATCGGCATGTCCATAATAGTTCCGTGTTGACTTTAAGAGATGTCAAAGATTTATTAGCTCGCAAGATCGTGTTCATCGTAATAGTCATAGTTCGTATAATCTTCCTGTTCTTTTCCGTGGAGTTGGAGGATGCATTAACGCACGATAGGGGGAACATGCGGGTCCCAAATTCCTGTGTATGAGGCTCAGTCGTTCCAGCCTTTTTGCCTGCGAAGAGGTCGATGAGCCTGGAAGGAGAATATCCACTAAACTCCCGCCTCCATACCCTGGACACGTTTCTCAGCGCCGGCAGCCTATTCGGATTACTTTAGCAAATTTTCCTACTTGAGTCTCCTCTATCCAATGTTTTGCGTGTGTAAGCCACCTCCGTTTAGCATGTTAGCTACAATTATTTCGCGCCCCTTATTCTAGTATAGTCTACAAGGTGTTCGACGGCTTTTTTTCTCGTGGTGCCTTCTCTATCAAGTCTACGCATCCGTCCCAATTCTCTTTTTTGTAATCATCATGCTTACTATAGTGCCATGTGTTAAGCATCCTGTCGTGCGCTCTAATTCTGTTCTTTTGGCCAACCATCTACTAAATGCAAAAAACGTGTGCGATAATCTTCCTCTAAGCAACACATTCTTTCAGTACATACATAACCTTATTATTTATGTTATAATAAATGAGTATGAATAATTTTACTTTTAATTGCAAAAAATGAATTCTGGTATCTATTTTAAAAAAATATTTCTAAAAACTATCCGGTTTTACTCCGGTCTCAAATAAATATTGTTCATTCGTGTGGCCCGCTAACTTGACATAACGAGTATATAGACTAATATGAAGACTGGGCACTCGAACAATAGGGGAAGTGTGGAAAATTTGTAAGCTATATGATTTATTCCGAGAAAATCTAATCCAATTTGGCTGGTTCAAAAGAAATTTATCAGTAGATGAAGTAATGGTGAAATATTTCGGTAGACCACGTATAAAGCAATGTATCTTGAACAAACCTATCAGATTTGGAATCAAGCAATGGGCAATGGTGACTTTTGATAATTTGAAATATTATCGTTTGTATTTTGATAATTACTTCACTTTTGATGGTTCATCTAAAAAAATTGGGTATAATAGCAACCAGTGTTGTTAGAAAAGATAGAATAAAAGTGGACACAACGCTTGATAAAGATGCAAAAAAGGGAATTTTAAAAAGCTATTTTGATCTGAATCCTAAAACTAATTGTGTAACTGTAAAAGATTCAAAACCAGTAACTATTTTGTCTACAGAACATGATATCGAACCAAAAATTCCGATGTTGAGATGGGATAAGGATGCAAAAAAACAATGAGTGTTAATTGACTTTCCACATTCATTTTCCATGTACAATAAAAATATGGGCGGAGTTGATCTCCATAATCAACATTGTAATGATGTCATTCCTTACATTAGAAGTAAAAAGTGGACATGGTGCTTGTTTGCAAGAATTATTCAAACATTTATGAGTAATGCATTAGTTTTGTACAATAATGTACATCCTGATGAGAAGAAAGATTCGTTCGATGTTACTCAAGAAATTGTTGATAGCATTATAAAAAAATTTCAACGCCCAAAAAATATTCCTGCTCGACAAACACCATCGTTCAATACATATAATAGCATGCATGAATCAGTTCATTCTCTTCGCAAATGTAGTGAGAAACTTGATCATACTGTTTGTTCGAAACGAACAGAAAAAATCTGCAAAAAGTGCAAAATACCACTTTGCAAGCCTCATTTAGATTCAGACATAGCTAAATTGAAAACTAATTGAAATATTAAAATGTAAATCGCATAATAAAATTTTGTTAATAATGATAAAATTTCTTATGTAGTTAAATGCAAGTACACAAGAAATACTTGAAAATAATAAGAATACCACAAAGAAGTGGTTAAATAATTTGAGCTAAAAGATATAAAAAAATACAAAACACATGAAAAAAAAAAATATAAAAAATTACAAAAAAATACAAAAAAAGTGGAGTGTAAATCCAACCGTTGCCTCCTCGTGGCTCACTCTGGGGTCGTGATATTATTCACCAGATAATAACGGGGGTAACATAAACTTAAATATAAACCACCCGCGCACTCGATTGGTGCAATTTTTTTGTTATTTTGAGATAATTATTTATAAATTATTTAAACAATAATTGTTTAAACAAATTAAAGCATTTATTTTTATGCTTTTCTTTTTTCTTTCAACAAAATGCAAAGGTTCCAATAGTTAGTTTTTACCCACAAGCCACTGATATGTCATGGGCATGGCTGAGTTTAGCACCATCAACGTTATCTTTAGTAATAACTGTTTATAGACGTTATGCAATAAACAAATTCAAATTTTTCGATTGAGAAACACGTATTCCTTCATAATTTTCCCTGCAAAATCGATTAAAACCATTAATTTGTTATTTTGAGTTAATTTTTTATAAATTGTTTAAACAATAATTGTTTAAACAAATTGTAAAAATTTATTTTTTATCTACTTTACCTTCTTTTGACGAGATGCAAAGGTCCCAATAGCAACTTTAGAGCCAATGCTGTTGAGTTCGCCTCGGGCATTAATGGGTTGTAAATAATGAAGTGTACGTATTTGTAGATTGAGAATCGCTAAATACTTTAAGCGTGTTACAATTTTTCTCAGAGTTCGATTAATATTTTTCATAGCAAAAATATCCATATCGCCCCACCAAGTACCCATATCGTCTCATCTTCCCCTACAAGTAATTGCCGATTGAACTCTACTATTTTGCCGGGCACTGTAGCAGCCTCGATTCGTGGGTACAATAAAAATCTAAACACTACGGTTAATAGCCATTTTTGATCTACTATTTGTTCGTAACTAATTCGCGAATTTGGGCTGCTAAAGTGTACGACAATAAGAAGAATATAACGGCAAAATAGTAGAGCAAACCCGGCGATTACCTGATTTGTTAAGAGTGTTTATTATTCATAGTTTACGTACTTGCCATGTCTAGTTAGCGGGCCCACAGTGGGAAACAAATTTAGCGAACCCTCGAATTGAGGCTGCTAAAGTGCACTGTTTTTTGCCGTGCACTTTAGTAGCCTTCATACGCGAGTTGGATAAATTTTTTTTATACTAATAGTCCACTAACTTGACATAGCAGGGATGAAACTAATATGAAGTCTGGACATTCTTAAAAATACTGGTAATTACCATTTTTTCTCTACCATTTTGCCGTAATATTTTTTTTTCGGGCACTTTAGCAGTCTCGATTCGAGGGTTGGTTAAATTCTTTTCCCACTATGGCCCCGCTAACTTGACATACCGCTTAGGTAGACCTATATGAACACTAGACCGTCTGAACAATACACTTAAATAAGGTTTTTGCTATACTATTTTGCCGTAATATCGTTTTTTTTTAAGCCGTGAACTTTAGCAGCCTCAATTTTGGATTGGTTAAACTCTTATTGTACTGGTGGCCCGCTAACATGACATAGTGAATACGTAAACTAATTTGAAGACTAAACACTCTTAAGAATACAGGTAATTGCCGTTTTTGCTCTACTATTTTACCGTAATTTTCTTCTTATTCCCGTACACTTTAGCAACCTTGATAAGCGGGTTAATTAAATTTGTTTCGTACTGGTGGTACGCTAACTCTACAAGGCAGCTACGTAAAATAATATGAAGACTAGAGACTCTCTACAGTTAATTGCCTTTTGGCTCTAATATGTTTTTGTAATAATATTTTTTTTTATTGCTTTAGCCGAATAGCCTACCTTGGTTTCACCGGAGTTCAGAGTGAAGTCTTTAGTACGAGCCCAGACTACGACCGCATGGGCATCTCGGCAAACGCGATCGCGTCCAAGGTGGAAGTTAGACCGGAAGAAATGATGGTAAAGCTTCGTGTCGTCGGGGGAGATGATTACCTTGGAGAAATGGACCATTGTCGTGAGGTCATTGATGTAGATGGCAAAGAGCAGCGGGTCAAGAACGCTCCTTTGTAGAACTCCAGACGCAGCATGGAGCCAGTCCGAAATTTGGACATCTGAATAAATGGCAGCCTGGTGTCGAGCAGCCAAATATGTGAAGAACAATCGCAAGACGTGGGTGGAGGAGTATATTTCTCTGCGTTTGACTTGTGGGGTGGCACGAGGGATTGAGTCAAAAGCCTTAAGTCGAGAAATATGAGAAAAGTGAGCATGCGCTCATCGATGGCATCGCGAATATTTTTAAACACTCCTTGAAGAGCTGTTTGAGTGCTATTCCCACGGTGGAAGCCAGCTTGGAGTAGGTTGTTAACCTCAAGGTAGCCGTGGGCCTGGTTGTGCACCAGATGTTCGAGCACCTTCGTTAATTCGGGCAGTTGGGCTATTCGCCGTGTGTAGAAGAGCTGGGATATCGCTTTGGACTTACTTATTGCTTTCTTCCAGTTGGAGGGCAAGGTGGCACAGGCCACGGAGGCATTTAATAGGTTCATGATGTGTGAGCGGGAGTCTGGTAGGGTGCGCGTTAGCATAAGTACGGAGAGACCATCATGTCCCATAGCCTTCAAAGATAACCGGGGGTGGCGGTTTACAGGGTAGATCAGTGTGCTCAGATAAACAATATATACAGTAATAATACGTATGCTAAAGTGACGATTAATCGCCACAATCTGGTCAGACTGTGGTATAGCAGTGCGTATTAAGGTCATCGGCTACAAACTTAACGAGCGGTGATGGTAGTCTAGGGTTGCTGATATCTAGGCGCCGATGCTCATGCCGCTTCGTGTCAACGGACGGGGAGTCGACGAGATGAAAGGTAACGTTCCTATTCTTAGCGCTGTCCAGGGTTGGGCGCGAAGTACACGGAAGCAGGTGACGTCAGCGGCAGCGCCTATGGCGCGGGCGGATTCGTTGGGGCGGTCAGGGAACCTCATCAGAGGCTTAATTTGCGAATTTTCCCATGGTATTTGACGGGAAGATAAAACAAACTTGCGAAGGGTGCACCGCCATTGAACGCGTTTGTAAGCGCACAGCTGAGCGCACTCTCGGCGATGTTGTCATTGGCGGAGCAGGGTCCTAAGACGAGCTTCGATGAACTAGTGGTGGCGATAAAAATGAGAGGATGCATGAGGGTTGGGTGTGGGTGGGTGGTTAAAGAGAGTCTGGCGGAGCAACTCTGGATTGACTCTCTTAAGATCGCGAACCATCGCGAATTTTTCGATTGATGCAGGTTTGGTGCAGATGAGGGAGATCTCGATGAAATCATGTCCCGTAATGATAGGTGCGGCTGATTTTGAGTAGGTAAGGATGTGATCATCGCTCTTGAAATGAAAAAGTCGATCCAGGTGTACGAGTCTCGCCAGAGCTCATAATGAGTGGGATCGGAGAGGACAAGATGACGTGAATTTGAAATAATGGAATTGTTGAGGTGGGTGGCGTCGGGGGAGTTGGGGAGGACCATATTCATGTTGAGTTCACCAGTGATGATAACAGAGGAAACGTGAGAGAGGTAATTTGTGAGGCAGTAGGGAGGAGGTGAGAAATAGAGAGAAAGAGAGAGAGAGAGAGATAGAGAGGTTAGATTTATGTATTGGGCCTAACGGGTAAAACCCCCTCTGGCGCTAATGATACAAAGTTTAATATACAGATTATTATAATACAATATAGTATAATACAAGGTAACATATATAAAAAATATTGTAATATAAATTAAAATAAATAAACAATATATACAGCAAATTATAGGAATGAAATTGCTCCTTAAAAAAGATAAATAAGAATAAAAAAATAAAAACGCTCATGATTGAGACATTTCAAAGGGGATAAAAATAATAAGAATCTAACATATGTACAATAATATAAACAGAATTCCGTTAATCAGATACTCGTCGATCAAAGCAATTAAATTATTAAAATATTAAAAATAAGATCCTTAAAAATAGTTAAAGTCAGATTCCTTCAGTATTCATGCGCTTTATTCAGCCATAGTGATATCGCTTGAGCAATTCTTCGTATAAAAATCGTTTGAAGTTGTACATGTCATGAGGATTTAAAATAACTGTTGCCACTTAGTTAAGAAGTTTGGATGCCGAGATTTTAAATGAAGACTGATAAGCTTCAGTTCATGAAGCTTTGTAATGTAAGGATTTTGGTTGCAAACGAGATGACTTACAAGGGTTGGTGTCTATTAATTACAGTGAAGTTACCAGCCAAGATAAAGACTATAAAAATTGCTTTTTTTTTAATGTAATTAATAAGCAAAAAATCAATATTGAGGCCCTAATATGTAATCATTTTTTTTTTTTTTTTTTTTTTTTTTTTTTTGAAAAAAATTATGCATTGTAAAAAAATGACTTGATTATTTTATATATATAT
>JAPYZO010005547.1:0-17035 GCA_030522905.1 Torymus flavipes | reverse complement strand
ACTACGAGAAAAAGTTTTACAGAGACGTGGTTCGCGTTTGACTTGCAGGGATTAGAGGGGCTCTCGGTAACGAGGTCCGCTGGCTTTTGATCCTGCGACGTGAAAGGAAACTCGAGTACGAGCTAGGCAGCCCTTTACAAGAATATACCGCGTCGATATCCAAAGGGTTAATTATAAGTTCGCAATGGATGAGAAATTGTGAGTTGATTATAAGTGTCTGTGTGATCATCTGAAGAACGTTATACAGATATGTTCAGTAAAATTGTATATTTTTTTAATTTTCAAAGCGCGCATATGAAGACGAACATATCATCCTCTACCAATCATCGACGTCTACCTATTTATCCCGACGAAAGCTCGAATTTCCTCGTTCATCCTAACACACACACACATAGCCGTCGAAGAAAACCGCTGGCTTGAGAAATTTTTCCGTGCATCCTCATTACCTTCTCTCTCAGGTTTACCTGCCTCTTCTTGCGTATATATAATTTCGGGTCGACGACCACTAGCTATCTCTCGCATGATCGGCGCCTCTTCCTCCTCCTCCTCTCTCATTTTTTGCACTTGTTTCTCTCGCTGTATAGCTAAGAGATCTCCTCTCTCTTTCCCTCCTCCAATCGGAGCCTCCTCCTGCTGTTGCTGCCGGCGCTCACTTAGAAACTTCTCTACTTTGGTGAGAGAAAGAAAGAGAGAGAGATAGAGAGAAAGAGAGAGAGAGAGAGAGAGAGAGAGAGAGCGAGAGATCATAACAGTAAAAAGCGAAGCGTTGAGTGTATGGAGAAGGAGAAAAGAAAGGAGAGGAGGATAAGTATGTAAAGTGACGCGCGAGGGGTTCTTAAAAAAATGCTGTATACTGCTGCGCGGATTTTTAATTGATGCATAAATATTGTTGCGCGCTGAGTTTTAATGTAACGGAACGGGGGATTATAAGCTCTCGGGGATATGTAATACGTTTCTGTCTAACGCTACTTTATGAAATCTCGAGTGCTCCGATCGGGAATTGAGTTGCCGATTTAAATTACACCGACGTGTTCATTACTCCTTAATGTACTTCCGTAATTAGTTTCGTTTTGTACGATAACTTTAATAAGTTTATATGCGGGAACATCGAGTGGTGGGTTTTCTTTTCTATAAAAACAAGATTTTAATAAACAAAACAGAGACAGTGATTACGCTGTAAATTTACATTACAGTCAACTATAATGACGGCACTTGCCCTTATCACAAAATAAAATTACCATTTCAATGCCCCCCTAAACAAGCCAAGAAATATAAAAGACGTGCATAATCTTCAACCTACACTCGGAACATATTCCGCTAATAATCCCCGCTCGCAAAAACACAATGACCACGTATATACATCCTAGATACCAGCACCATACCTTTGGCTACCAACCTACACTCACTCACTCGCTCACTCATGAGAGCGAGAAAAAAAGAGGAAAGAAAAAGGAGAAAGAGGAATGCGCGCATCGCCGGAGGGCCGCGCGCGCGCGAAACGAGAGACGTGGTGCGCGAAACACGAAAAGTGAGAGAGAAGAAGATTCATGGCGTGATCATCATGCGCTGGTCAGCATGCATGTGAGTTGGGGTGTTGAGTTGCTTAATCGGGGCCGGTTCTTTTTTTTACGATCGGTGTGGGGTTGAGTTTTTTTATAGTTGGTACCGTTAATCGTCGTATTAAGGTAATGAAAAGGAGAGCCTGTAATTAGTCAGGCGGAGGTGATTTATTTGATTAAGCATCCATTTTTTGTGATGCTTTTTGTAAAAAAACACGGGGGCGAGGAAAATTGATCGGAGAACGAGAACGACGGAAAATGCGTAACATCGTTTCCAACTTTCCAACATCTTTCCGTCTTTCGTAAGTTTAAGAAGAAAAAGAAGCGGTACTACCATCTTTCGCGTAAACATCGTTACAAATAATTACAACCACTTAGCCGTACCGATCTATACAGCAGGCGTTCGTCAATTACGAACTTTGCGCGCGGCACGCGAATCTACTATACTATATCTATATTGTACCCCTTAATTACATTACCCGGACGGTTGAGAGTTTGAAACTATACGCTGCGTCTTAACAAACAACTTCTATACTACAACTTATGGATAATGTATATAACACGCAGATTCGCCGTGGTCCTGGTAGCCGCGTCGGCGCAGCCGGAGCTACCGAGACCCATGGACGAGTACCTCAGGAGGCAGGGGAGGAGTGGTGAGATGCTGAAGGTGTCTAAGAACGGAGGAATCGAGAACAATCTGGCGAGGAGTAAAGGTAGCGTAGAGGCGAAGGCTAGTAGCAGGACGGAAGAGGATGAGGAGGATGAGGCGATGCCGAGGGAGGAGGATTTCGCGGAGGCTGCCGATTTTGGGATCAGGGCGATGAACGATTTGTATCTGGTGAAGGAGCCCAAGCTGTACCAGATGGGTGAGTGGGACTGTCTTAATTGTCATATTTTTAAAGATTAAGGTTCAGGTTTATTGTGTGAATAGGGAAGTATTTTAGAGGAATAAATGAAAGTTGGCATAATAAATTGAGTTTCAGAATAAATTTAGTGTTTTTGAATACGTGAAGGTGAAGGTAAGTTTTTGATGAGAAAATTATTCTACCAAAACTGTATTTTGTGTTGAATATTATTCGAAAATGAAAGAAATAGAAAAGTAATTTGGAATTTGCCATATTTTTTTATCAAACATATTCCGGGGATAGGAAATAAAAAAGCTATTTCATGAACGAGTTTGCACTAGTTTAATATCAAGGCGAAATTGTTTAGAAACATTTTTGGAAAAATTTCAGAAAAGCCAAAGCAGCTTATTCATTTCGCAGCGACGAGCACGCTTTCAACTCTGTATTGATTCGCGAAATCGCCAGTATGCGATAGCGATTTCATCCATTTTCGATATTGAATTTTTTCGTTTTCGAAAATTGGATTTACTCATCCGCTTTTTCGATTGTACATAATGAAATTGCTTTTCAAGTAAAAATAATATCATTCCGAAAGTTATTGTTTTTTTCGCTTATTACCATTATTAAATTACTATAAATAAGGGGTTTAATGTGTAAAATTACAAGAATAAAATTAAAAGCTTTGAGGTAGATTCCTTTGTTGCTTTTAATAAAAATTATTTATTCAAACGTAGATTAATATAAACTACATAGTTTGAAGTACTTTTACGATTCTTAATAAAAAAAAAACATTGAAAAATAAAGGAAATTATCTTCTTTCACATCATTTCCAGTGAGCCAACTTTGTCAAGCACTAATTCACTTACCCTTCACCATCAGGTCTATTCTTAAGCGCGAACAACCCAGCGCGCTATGTCGCCGCATTCAACCAGCAAACCGACGAAGCGAAGCAGCTCGCGCGATTCGGCTACGCGGCCCTGGAAGCAGCGAAAAAATTCCGCAGCAAGTTTCCCGACCTTCTGCGCCAGGCACCCCAGCCCCAGAACACGGACAAGACATCGCTGCGGCAGCAGTGTCCGAATAGGGGAACACCTCAGTGTCCGCCGGCGAGTCTGAGGTATAGGACGGCGGATGGTAGCTGCAATAATCTGAAGGAGCTGTGGTGGGGATCGGCGATGTCTACCATGCAAAGGTTCGTGTACTGTTTTTTTTTCTGGATCTAGGGTTGTATAGATAGTGTATTGGGTTCCGTGTGGAATCGAACCGGAGAAAAATTAATTAGGTTTAGCAATTACTATTAAAAAAAAATTACAAAACTAAATTTTAGTAAAAATGTACTGATTTTTTGTATTAGAAAAATAAAATTTATAAAAAAATCATCTTACTTCATGTAGGAAATATTTATCATTGATACATAGATTCGTTATGATTTAATAAAAAAAATTCACCTAGATATAATTATGTAGGCAAACCTATACAATCTCATGGTTCGAAAAACACACCTCCTTACATAACTTATCTGCAGGTTTCTACCAGCTGTGTACGAGGACGGCATCGAGAGCATCCGGCGCTCCTCAACGGGGCACCTCCTGCCAAGCGCACGCGAGGTCAGCGATTACATTCACGAGGAGCGCGACGTGCCGCTCGCCACCGTCACGCTCATGCTGATGCAGTGGGGCCAGTTTATCGACCACGACATAACGGGTAAGTGCAGCGCGCGCCGAATTCCGCGCTCGCGTCCTCATCGCTCGCCTTCTTTCTTTCCTGGAAAGAGACATATATGTATGTTTGAGATGATAAGGTTTGTTTTGTACGGTTGCAGCGACGGGCCAGAGCAGGTCGTTCAATGGTACGGTGCCTCAGTGCTGTTTGGGGAACGGCGCGGGCTTCCAGCCACCCGAGTTCATGGTAAGATAGTTCATGAGTGAAGGGAGAATTCGGGATGGGGATTAGATCCCTTAGATATGGCAATGAAAATCGATGTTTTGATTGGTATGGAGTGGTTTGAGATGATTTGAATGAACCGTTATGATGATTATTGAAGTCGAGAAATATTACTTGATATCAATGATATAATACACGAATCGAACAAAAAATTTACTCTTCTTATTGTAACTTAATTTGGAAGGTATCAAAAGTCTAATCTAAATCGAAACAACAATTTATTTCTCTACCATAAATAACCAGAAAATATAGCATGTAGAAATACTATGATGTTTATTTAGCCAAAAAATTTTCCTATCGAACTTTTCTAATGTCTAAAAATCCAAACCCTATCTCACAACCACAGCACCCAGAATGCCTGCCGATTGCGGTCCATCCCCAGGACAGCCACCTGGGCAGGCTCGGTGTACGCTGTCTAGAGTTTGTGCGCAGCGGGCCAGCGCCGCGGGAAGACTGCCAGTTCGGTGCGAGGGAGCAGCTATCTCAGGTGACGAGCTACATCGACGCCTCCACGGTGTACAGCAGCAGCGCTCGGCAGAGCGACAGTCTTCGAATTTTTCGCAATGGTAATAGGAACACGTTGTTTTGTCTAAATAAGATATTGAATGGTTTTTATTCATACTATTTTAATAGAACGGTCGATTGAAAGAGGATCAATGTTTGATAGTACGAGTATAAAGTAGTACAATAATCGGTTAATATTATTCAAGGCCTCATGCAGTACGGCAAGGTACAATCCCGTCGTCCCGTCCTGCCACGTGAGGAATCGGATCTCTGCCGTCGTGGCTCATTGTCCACGACCTGTTTCAAGGCCGGCGACGTGCGTCTCAGTGAACAGCCTGCCCTCATCTCCATCCACGTGGTGTTCCTGCGCCTCCACAACCGTCTGGCCACCCAGCTCTCAGCCCTCAACCAACACTGGAGTGACGAGAAGATCTTCCAGGAGACGAGGAGGATCGTTGCAGCTATTACGCAGCATATCACGTACCGCGAGTTTCTGCCTATTGTATTAGGTGAGTTGTAAGGTTATTCTGTATCATTGATTTTATGGGTTGGGATGCTGAATTAATAATTGTGTTGTATAAATAGGACCGGAGGTGATGAAGATATTTGACATCGAACCGCTACGCAAGGGATATTTCGAGGGATACGATGAAGCCGTTAATCCCAACATCGCCAACGAGTTTTCAACAGCTGCTTATCGGTTCGGCCATTCCTTAGTTCAGCGTAGTTTCGTGAGATTTGATAGCAATCATCAGCCAATATTTAATAGTAAGTTATGTTATGTTTCAATCAAAGTCTCGGTATAGCGTTATTATTCGCCGAACATAAATATATTAACATTACTTATATCTTCTCAGACGTCACGATCCACGAAGAATTCAGCAATCCAGTAAACATACAGTCTGCAGGCTCGGTCGATCGCATTGTCCTGGGCCTGATAAACCAACCAGCGCAACGAAGAGACGAATTCATCTCAGAGGAACTGACCAATCATCTGTTCCAAACTCCAGGCTTCCCGTTCGGCATGGACCTAGCCTCCATTAACATCCAACGTGGCCGTGATCACGGAATCCCACCGTTCGCCGATTGGCGCCAACCATGCGCACTGAGTCCGGTACGCACGTGGTCCGACCTGCAGCGTATGATGTCGCCTGAGACAGTGAACAAGTTCCGTGACCTGTACTCCAATGTCGAGGACATCGACCTCTTCTCCGCTGGTTTAGCTGAAAAGCCTGTGGTAGGCGGATTGGTCGGACCAACGTTCGCGTGCATTATAGCCCAGATGTTCAGGAATCTGCGGAAAGGCGATAGGTTCTGGTACGAGAATCCATTCGTGGAAAGCGGTTTCACTCCGCCACAGCTCCAGCAGATCAGAAAAGTTACTCTGGCGCAGATTCTTTGCAAGACTACGGATAATATTGAGAACATCCAGCCATTCGTCATGCTTGCACCTGATAATCTTAGGAACCAGAGGATATCCTGTGATGATCCAATTTTAGATCAAATCAATTTGGATCCGTGGGTAGAAAAGCTGCTTAAGCGTAGTCAGAAGTCCAAGCCAATGAAGGAACCTGCCGATGAGACTGTTGATAAAGTGGAAGAAGTAGAAGAAAAGGAAGAAGTTGCGAATGAAGGTCCTGAAGCTGAGTCAAGAAGCTCTGCAAAAAATAAACAAAATCAAAAAACTATCAATAGACAGCGACCAACTACGAATCGAATCAATCAGCAAAACCGGATTATTGTTAAACGACCTCTAGGACCCCACGAGAACTTAACCATAGTTGTCAACAACCATGCAGTACACTCTCCCATATTCGTCAGCGACTCAATATACGGCTCGAACTTCCAGATAAACCAGTTTCCCAGTGGAGACTTTGAATACCATCGACCCACGACCTCCCCTTACAGACCGAAACCAACGACGCCTCGACCGTACGACCAATCGCAAGAGAACACAAATCTGTACTATCCGCATAATTTTGACGATCCGCATAATCCAAATCCTCCGATCTACGGGCTTAGTCCGAAACCGTTGAACAATTATTTTCTGAACAACGATTTCTTTGCGCACAATACACCAAACGCGCCGGGTAATCGTCCTTCATTGGAACAGAATTATAATTTGAACGATGGCGAGCAAGAGACGCCTTACGTAACCACGAAGAGACCTAAACCAACGAATAAACCTACTTCTACAAGACCACCGGTTCAGCATGGTTATGGAGCGAGTCAGCAGGATGCTTATGCCACGACGAAGAGACCGAAACCTAGACCAACTGCAAGACCATCGGAACCTAATTATGGCGGAAATCAACATGAATCTTATGTTACAACGAAAAAGCCGACGACGTATCAAACCACGACGAAGTCGTATTATACGCAGAATAATCAACAAGCCGAGTCAAATTATCAACCGAGACCTGAACCACCTTACGAACCAAATACTAACAGGTAATACGATTACAATTAAGTGATTTTTTGTGCTTAATTTTTGTCTTCTCCTTAATTTATAAAAACAATGTGGTATCTGACAGGCCTCAAAGTGGATACTCATCAGGAACAAATACGCAAAATTCTTACCCGAGTTTCGAAGCAAGTGAATCGCATAGCGACGAATCCAATCCAAACTATTACCCGAGACCGACCAGAAAACCAAAGCCACCGACTCCACAGTATGGTTCGAACAGACCTGACAGACCTTATAACGACAGGCCGAGTTATGCATCGGATGAATACTTGACGACAGCTTCAGCGCCTAGCAATCCTTATGGTAGTCATAATCCGTCAAATATTAGGTATCACGCTGAGCTACCAGGTGCGTAATATCATAGCGGGTATATAAATGATTTCTGGAATTGACTAGGGTATTAAATAAAAATTTTATCACAGCGTACGCCAAGGAAGGCAGCATGAGTTTTAATACACGAAACGACCAAGGTGAGCATCCCATTGTTCCGCTCCACACTCATACTACGATTTCGGATATACACTATGTGACTAAGGAAAAACCCCATCAGCATAAAACGACGGTTAAGGTAGATTTCGAATTACCAAAACCCTTAGCAGCTCTCCAAAATCGTGAATCCGAAGATGACCTAGAGGAGTCGGTAAACGAGCCTGCGGATTTATCGGCAAAGGAAAATTCTTCGCAAAGTAGTAAAGTAGGTACGAATCAGGAGATAGATGGTATACCTCATGTTAGTACAAATGACTCAGCTGCTCAGGAAAAAATAGTGTCTACGATAGAAAAAATTATTAATGAGGTCGAAATTGCATCATCAGTGGCATCAATAAATGCAAATGAGAAAAGTGAAAATAGGTAAATGAAAAAACAGTATGTGTGTTTGTAAATTTTGTAAATTTAAATACATTGTAGTTTTTTATTTTTCAGTAAAAAAAATGAATCACAGTTGTTATCAACTACAAAGCTACCTTTGAAAAAACAACCAGTGGAAAGCGAATCGGCATACACGTCAACAACGAGCGACGAACTCCCAAGGCCCATTAAACTGAGACCAGGAAGTTAATTATATTTATAAAAGCAATATTGAACTGTATTTTTGTTACAACTGTGAATACAATTGTGTAATTCTATTATTTAATTATTTATTAATTATTTACATAGTAATTAAGAGATGTAGAGAATGTAGATATTATTAAGAGTAAATTATATTAGGTTTTTTATGAACTGAATAATATGTAAAATTGTGTTCAATGGCATAATGATTCTTTTTTACGCTGAAATAAATAAAATACATAACAATTATAAGTAAAATAAATTATTTTTCCAACAACCGTCAAAATGATTTGATTTTTTTTAAGTTATAATCAAGGGTACATAAATATAAAAAAAAAATTGTAGCGAAAATATTCAAATCCACCGCCAAGCTGATTATGTGTTCCTTATCTCTGGCATCACAGAGACGGGAATATTTCAGTTGACTCGGGAACGCGCCCTGGATAGCGCGTTCATGGTCGGTTGCTCATGCATGTGTGAATCATGCGCGCGTAATTTGAATTCTATTTAAATATAGCTCCTGCATAAAGCAAATATTTGTTCGACAATACAGATTGCAATGTAGAAGATTATTGCTATATAAAATTGATTGATAAAATTTCGATTCATCCAATAGATTTACAATAAAAAAGTAAAAATTATAAATTCTTTTAATTACTTAAAAATATAAATGTTATTTATATTTTTAACACACAAGATTATTATTTATCTTCAGAAAATCAAAATTAAAACTTAAAAATATTCAAAGTTACGGAATTACGTAAGTTAAAAAAATTTTACTAATTCGAGAAACAATAACTGAATCGTCAAAGATATGACGTGTACTTTATTCCTGTGATTTAGATAGAGAAAGAATTCGCGCGACAGCCACTTGCACGTTGCATCGTAAATTACGTGCATGCAACTGCCAAGTCATCATTAAGTATCTATATATATAAACTTACTCAATGTTTGTTTCATTCATTATTCGTTTGTAACGGGAATTTTTGTCATACTTTCAAGTTCATCCCAATTTTAACTTTAAATATTGTAATCTATATTATAATAAGTACATTAGTTTTAAAATTTTACGATTCAAAGGTTTTTTGAAATAACGTTTTCATTCAATATATTTATATCAATTGTTATAATGACGTATATATAAATATTTTATCATTCTACACTTCTAACTAACTTTATCGTATCAAAAAGCTTGACAGGAAAACTTCTTTAATAGATTATGATAAATGATACTTTTTCGCGATAAGCAGAAAACTTGATAGTAATAAGAAGTCAAGCACGATGAATGATAATGCAATACTAAGAAAGTATTTCCTGAAGTTTATATCTATTTTATATATTATTTATTTTTTCTTATTAATTATTTCATTTTATCAATATTGTCAACAAAATTACAATTAATTCGATTTTACGATAAATATAATCAATGATTATATTATCAAGTGACATTTTTTAAAAGTAGTCCACAGTAAAATATGTTTATTTATATCCATCTACATCCAATAAAATATATAATAACTATCGCTTCTATATATCGATCAAACACATTATATCAAATCTAAATTTTACAGCATTATGCCTATAAATTTCCTCCCAAATTCGTAATCTTAAAATACTTATTATCTTTCCCGCAAAGAACCATAATCTACTGCTACTACACATATACACATCTCCCAGTATATTTATATCCTTATGCTAACATTTACTCAGCTTCCACTTGACATTTCCGTAAGTACACCCAAAACTTGGAAAACCCAATCAAACCTTACAACACCCCCACTTACATGCATATATCGGAAGTGCATCGCGCCGACCACGCGGCCGAGAGCCGATTCATTCACCCGCGCTCTCACACATATATACATATCGCATCACGACGACGACGACGACGACGACCCATAATACTCGCGGGGCTTCCCTACGCCTCTGCTTCTTCCATTGACCACTTAGCCGAGCTTCCGCGTTTTAGGTCACACAGTGAGGAAAAAAAATCCCTGCCCGTATGCATGTGCGTGCGTATTATATATATGTATCCATATCGGTCTATCGGATCGCATAACGCCGTCGTCGTCGTCGAGGGGGAGCACCGGAGCAGCTCCGCTTCTTTCGCAGGGAGAGCTAGTAGAGCGCTTGCATATATACATATATATATATATATAAGCCTGAGAATAAAAGGCAAACGACCGCGGGGCGCACGCGCTCAGGCCGTCGTCTGCAATACCACCGCGCCTCACCCGTTTCCATCCCTACGAATCTACTTATCCCCACAGCAATCGTTAAAAGAAACACGCTAAAATACAACGTAAAATCGGCCAAAACAAAGAAATGATAAACAAACAAAAGCATTTACACACCCAACTACCAGCCCATCGACACCATTACAGCGCCACCCTGAGGGTTCACTCAAAGCTAGCTGTATAGTTACCGCTCGCCGCTCCGCTCGTGTTGCCGAGGTGAGTCTCTCGCGTCGCTACACCACTGCGGCGCACTGTCTCTCTCTCTCTCCCTCCCGCTGATCAACTCTCCTCTTCCCTCTCGCGCACGAGAGAGTATAGACTGGCGGCTATACACACACAGAGTTCAGTCGCTGGCGGCAGCGCGTCCCGGGCGCACGACGACGCGCGCGTCTGTCTGTCCGAGCATATCCACCATCATCATCATCTTTCTCTCTCAATTATATCTCTATAGATACACATAGCTCCGGACCTTTTGTACACGCATTCTCGCTGATATATATCATAAACGGAGCGCTGCGCGCGCGCTCGCGCGAGTGGTGAGTGTGCCTGTGCCTGTGACGATGACCCGGAGCAGTAGCAGCAGCAGCAGCAGCAGCAGCAGCAGCCGCCGCCACAGTACCAAGATGCGCTGCTACTCGCTAATCGTCCTGATAGGGACGATAATCACGGGATGTTTGGCCGCCGGTGCAGTGGACACAACGACGATGATAAGCAAGAGCCTGGAACGCAAGCTGAACGAGACGATGGCCGGGCAGTCGGTTAAGTACACGCGTGTCAATACCACGGGCCTGCCCTATAACGCCTCCACGTACTTCAACCCCAGAGGCATGAGGCAGCTCTACAACATCACCAACACCTTCATCGACTTGGTCCAGCCGAAGCAGGCTTATCCTGAAGGTTCGTACCCAATCTATATACCGGGGTGCGAGCTCCGCAGAGCGCGCCCTACGCGGTTGCGTTCGCGCGATCGTGTTGTTTTTCTTTTCTCGGCTCTAGCTGTGTGTATGTGTGTGATAACGGGAAATGGCCGGAGCCGCCGGGGGAGAACGGCGGCAGTAGCAATGATAACAGCGCGTCCGCTCTCTATGCGATAAGGGCCTTGCTCCCGTATATATCCCTCTCCGTTACACACACAGCATACACGTAGGAACATCCGTGTTCCTTCTTCCTCGTCTTCCGGGTAAAAAGTCAGCGTCTTCGTCACCTCCTCGCCGATGAATCACGACGAGAGTCTGTAATAATAACGGCACCTCTCCCGCGCGCGCTCGCCACGGCGAAAGGGGAACACGACGCTGTGTGTCTGTATCTACCTAGGAACAACTCTCCTCTCTCACATTGTCTCTGCTCCGCGTGTGTGTGTGTGTGTGTGTCGAGAGAGAGATTCGAGGTCGTCTGCGCCTTCACCTGCAGCAGCGTGTCTGCCTGTCTCTCCCTCCGGCGAGCCCGAGTGCATAATGCATGGTGCGTGCTCTGCACACACGTATATATACTTAGCTGCTACGTGCAGGGGCTGCTGCTGATCGATTGAGAGTAGAATGCTGAGAGCTGGTGTCAACGACTCCGTCGTCGTCGGGGCCAGGGAAAAGGTCAGCGGGCTGGTCCAAAGTGCGTGCGGGTGTATGGGGGTGGGGGTAGAACAACGGGAGTTTTCACGTTACGGATGGCGGGTAGTATTATAACTGTAGGATTGTTTATGGCGCGAAGATATTTTTCCTCGGAGAAAAGGTCAATGCGGTGCGCATGCATGTGCTTATTAAAAACTCCGCTTGATCAATGGACCACCGCACACAATAGCGCGCGCTCTCTTCACAATGCACTATGCCACCTCTCACTATACTCGTACACTTATCTCCTCCTCGACATCCATCCGCGCCGCGCGCGCGCGCGAGAAAGCGAACAATGAAACGGTCCTCCTCCTACGTACGTGTAGGCCTTCACCGAAGGGTTTCGGCAGTGTACGAGGTATAACACACAACACAGCTGTTTCGCGCGGGCGCAAAACAAAACAAAAACTCGGCGCCGAGGAAGAGACGCAGGTGCATATAAGTGTCTTTCACTTTTGACGAAAAATTCCCATGGAATGATGACCGCAGGCGCGTTTAGTGTAATTATACCGTCGCGTTAAGAGAGCCTACTTTCGGTCTTACCACGTAAGTGGGCGGTTATTATAATAATGATCTCGCTCGCCGCGTGACGTCAGCCGGTATAGGTCTCTTGTGACAAATCGTCCGGCTGTTTTCGAATTATGGGTATATATACAGTAGTAATCTGACATGAGGGGATTATATTTGGGCTTGCAAAACGCTTGTTATTTCGTATTTTTGGGCGAATGGTAAGCTACGGATGATGGGAGAGGCGATGTTTACGGGGGCAGTTATGTATTTATGTCCTTTGAGATGTTGATTGTGGTCGGGAATTTCAATGAGAAGTATAATACAAAGTACAAGAAAAAATGTCAAAGGTATACGTTAAAACTATACCCATGTATCGTTTGATTATTTATTATCCGCTATTGTTGAACTAGCACACAAAACTCTGTATATGTAGACCGAGGCGGCCTTATACACATTAGCGTCGGTATACGTTTGAGTCTAACAAGAGCAAATTTAACTTTAACAAAAATAACATTTGTAAAGGCTTTATGAAAGTTTATAAAGACTATTTGCTCCGCGCGAGCGCATACACACATTTTCAGGCGCGCACACACTCATACATCAAACGCACATCGTCACTATATAGCTCGTCGCTTAAAATTAAACAAGTGATTTTATTACAGGCCGTGTACAACTCTATCGGGCCGCGCACACTCCGAAACAATATTTCGCGGAACTCTCGTGTACAGCGCGAAAAATTCATCACGTCTTTTATATTCGTCCCAATCATGCGCGCGACTCTGACGTTATCTCTGCCGATTGTCCGGCGATTATTTGTCGTAATCGGAGTATTGCCACTACTGTCCTCGGGGCAGGATGATGACTCATCGTCTAATTAATCCACGTAGGTATATATATACACGTATATATGCAGATATATATCCGATGAGCAAATGTGCCAGGGTCGACCTTTCCCTTGGTGCTCGCTGTCTCCGTAAGGAACATTGCTACCAGTTGCGTCAGAGTCGCCCGCGCTCTTTTCGTAACGGTATAGCGCATGCAGAAAAACCGAGGCGAACCGTTGCGGTAGACTGACTCGCTGGTGCTCGATATATATTTTGTATATAGAAGTTCGTTGGCTGATAAGACTCTCTCGCGTCTTGTGTATGACCTTTCGTATTTAAACTATGATTTCTTGGAAAATATACAACCTCGAAGACTTTATATATATCTGAATGATTGTATAAATGTATTGAAATCCGCATCTTTCCAGCTCTCGTTATACACATAAGCCCGAACTTCAGTCCAAATTTCTCCCTCTCTCTGACCCCGATAAAAAAATATCGAGCCGCAGAGTATAAAGCTCGCCACTGTATCCACCTCGTAGATAAAAAAACTCTCTCTCTGTCGCGGGTGCGCGTCTTTTACAGCCACGGCTGTGTCGCAAAGCTCGAAAATAAAGAAAAAAAAGAACGATGACACGGTGCAAGCATTCGAACTAGATGCGCGCGATGCAAGCATTCGAACTAGATGCGCGCGATGGTGAAAGTGCACACTTTTTAATCGCCGCTTATACAATTATAATATATGTACACGCGCGTTAAACGAAAGTAACAGCAGTTCGGACTCTCGCGGCTTTTATAATAAAATGGTCCTGAGAAAAGTTCTCACTTGCGCTTATACGCGGTTTATGGCTATCGCGAAATATATTCCCCCGACGATGACTAAACAATGGCTCGATTATTGTCGTTATTTATATGCTCGTGCTAATTGTCGTTAACCATATAATCGAAGAGCCACGCGCCCGAGAGAGAGAGAGAGAAGAGGGAATTCACGCGGCGTGGACTGTTCCGAGAGAGAATGGATACTTATGCTCGCGTGACGTAACGCTTGTCTGCATATACATTTCAATATCAGCGAGATTTCTCAAAAAGTAATTCTCGTGTATTAATTTCGAATGCCAGAATAGCTTAAAGTAGTTACTCGCGCGTCTGTGGGTTTTGAAGGTTAATTAGCTGTCTGAATTTAATACGTTTTATGTATACCCCGCGGCATTACACACAACCCGCTAAGCAATGTAATTAACCAGAAATCGCGCCCGTCTATTTAACTCCGCGCGACTAATTAACTAAGCGCGTTAATAAAATATATATACACGTGTGACTTTAGAATTCTTGCTAACTGGAGTACAATGCGCGTTTCGAACGAAATAGAGCTTAATCCCTTTGTTGTGTGGCGTTCGGCTAAGCTCTTGCCCGCTCTTCTTTTTTTATTGCGAAAGCTACAAATTCAGTTACTCAAGTTTAATCAGTTTTGTTAAATTAGTTTCATAGATTGCAAGCTTTAGCATTTCTACATGTGTGTGTGTGTATACGATATCGCGCAGGCATTTATAAACTGATGAGTCCGACGTTTCTATAACCATTTTCTGCGCGTGTGTCGCGTGACAAATTAATAAGCGCTGAATATATAAAAATATTTTTAAAGAAAGTATAGTTATTATCGTCGCCAAATTTCGAAGACACACACACACACAGCTTTAGAAACATTGTTAAAAGGCATACTGCCACATTTTCGTGATTGTTTATTGTTCTAAAAATAGGTCTAGCGCGAACGGAGAGTCAGAAATTATCGGTTTCCGTATATTGCGCAAAGAAAACGGATGTAGAAAAAATTAGACTAGTTAGTGCTTTTCCACGTATATATTATTCGGATTTAACGCACTTTGTACGCACAAATATAACTACTAATTCTCAACTCTCTATAGCAAACCACCCACTTTATTTTTGAGTTTTAAAACACTCTTCGAGCGGCAAAAATACTTTGACACAAATTTTACCCGGTACGTCAATATACTCCCCTATCAGACAAAGTACACAGAACGATCTCGCAACCACCAACAATAGCGTTCATCAAACCTCAATTTTCGCTAATAATTGTCGTGGCGCTCGTTACATATACCCGCACTGTATATATGTAAAATTGCAAGTAATTTAGAACTTTTCAAACCTCTCTACACCTCGGCATACGTAGTAAAGAATAAAAAGCTCCTTTTTTAACTCAGCGCAATGATTATTATTCGCCATGGGCTTCTCGGGTCGCTAAAAATAAAAAGTAGTCTCGACCGTATAATAAGGCGAGGAGAAAAAAAAATCAATACCTCATTCCGTAGAATATAATTTCAAGTGCCGCCAAGAGCTCTAGAGCTCGACGCCAGGCCCAATTAGCTATCTAATCTGAAATGAAAAACGAAATCCGGAGGAAAAAGTGTTTCTGTGTGTGTGTCTGAAATGCGGTCAGGCGCGAATATTCGATTAACTTATTATTCATGCATATGTACACCTACCAGGAAATAAAGTTGTTTTCCTAAAATCAATTTCTCGGAAATTGTCTAATAGCAATTAGGAAGAAATTGAAAACGGATATATTTTTGATAAAAGCATACATCTGCGACAGAATTTCGCAACTTTTTCCATTATACACCACGTCTCGCTCAATATACAATCAACCCCGTCGCCAGACGAATTCCCAGACTACTCTATATACCTTCCATCAATCCTCCGTCTCTAAAAAAAGCTCTGGCATGCAATCCCCAACAGCTCTCTCCTTCCATCAATCTCTACGTCCTATAGCTCTGTACACCACTTGACAGGCACCCCTTCGACACTTCGCGGCTGACTTCCGATCGACGAGAAAATAGGATAGGCCTGTGCAGAGAGAAAGAAGAAGTTAGGCAACCTGCCAACCAGAACTCGGACACACCGAGAGAGAGGATCAATGGAACGTCGCGGTGGTCGACCGATATTATGACGTGCAGCTTTATTTACGCGCGCGCGTGTGTGTGTCGCGCTTCGGAGGATCATCTGTGAATTCGCGTGTACATGGTCAGGGGTTGGATATGGACGTTGTTGGTCCGAAGTAGGTTAGACTTGTTTATGGTTCTTCTTGAGACAGTGTTTTTGTATGTTTTTATCAGTCGCGTTCGATAAAGAAAGCGCTGCACTCTATTGTGCGATACGAAAAAAGCCCGATATTGCATTCAAAGATAAACTATGAAAAATCCAACATTCGCGTGGTAAACAACACGTGCGTACTTCAAATTACAATAAAAAACCGCGATCTCGCAACAACAACAACGAAGTGCAAAATCAGCCTTCCCAAAGCGCAGCACGACGAGGAGCGGCAGCAACTGCACATGCTTATAAAATATTTACTTTTTCCGCCTCCTGCAGCGTACGAGCTATATACGCGGGGCATTAATTTAGACGCTCGTGTGTGTGTGCTGCAGTACGCGACAGCTGCAGCACTGCCTACGCGCCCTCGCGTTCGCTCTTCT
>JAPYZO010005546.1:0-19425 GCA_030522905.1 Torymus flavipes | reverse complement strand
CCATCATTCCTTTCATACTAGTCAATCTGACCGTCCATCCCAAAACCATCGCATCCTCGCGTCACCTTCACACAGCACATTAACACCTCACCTGTTATCTCCACCTCCTCGCACGGCAGAATCAAAAGTAAAAAACACGCGCGCGTCCGTGCGCACGTAATTCGCTGCGATGTGTACTACGTCGCGCACGTTTTTCTCTCACTTGGAGTGAGATAAAGTCATCCGCAGATAAGATGCATACCGATAAACAACGCACTCGAAGTGCCCGCACGGCCGCGACGATCGGCAGGAGTCGCGCGCGCGTACCTCGCCAATAAACATGGCGCGACGGCCAAGGTGCTTTCTAGGATTCGGATGATATACAAGTAAATAGTATATATAATAAGCAGTGGAAAATGTTTAGTTGGGCCCTGATCACGTTGCTCGTGGTAGTGCTGGGCCTTGGCGCCGCGGTGCTCCAGGATGTCGTGGGCGATGTGAGGAACTTGACTGTGAGTGTCGTGGCGGTGGAGGATGACGAGGATGAGGAAGACGAGAGAGCGATGGTGTTCGAGGACGAGCCGATGCTGAGGCTGAATGTGTCCTGGTTGCCGCCGGAGGGGGGCAGAAAGCCGTCGTTCTACAGGTTTGTTGAGGGAATTGTGAAGTGGTTGTTGCGGAAAAAGTGACGTTTTAGTGAGTTAAATATGCTCGTAATGCAATGCGTTGCTTCAGTAAGTCAGGTAAAAAAGCAAATTTAACTAGTTCACATTTGTAATTAAAAGTATATTTATAATAACTGCCGCAGTATTTTTATCAAAACTGATCTTGGGAGAATACGTACGAAAACAAGTCGAGATGGAATCTAACTTGACAGATAGTGACGAGTGTAATCTAATAATTGAAGGATTAAATATATGAAAAACGTTAAATATATAGCCGTATTAGTTGATAACGAATTCGATATACTTATGAAATCATTATTTCTATCGAACATATTCAATATTATTATCTCGATAAAATTTTCGTAATAGTTGTAGGTGAAACATTTTATAAAACTGGAAATCTTGTTTTGCTTTGTGTTACAATGTATCTACCAATGTAAACAAAGTATGCAGCATTAATCAGCAAAGTTTGATAAAATTAAATCGAAATTATGGTTTTGTATTTGCAATGATTAAAATAACGAGAAAGTAGATAACTTTAGAAACTCGTTCTGTTTACCTTTTGAAATTCGCGATTAATATTGATAATCATTCTATTTACTTATCACCTGAGATTTTCAGAAATATAATTATTATAGATATTAATAATGTTTTGTCTTATTATAATATCAGCCTGGATACTTACAACAAATGTAATTATTTAAAGCTTCTAAAATTTTAGTTTTTAATTTTTTGTGTTATAAATGAAACGATTTCTTTTTTATGAGTAGAAATTATTATTTCATTATAATACATATTGTAATGTAATTACAGCATATATATGAAAAATGCAATGGTTAACGGCTATGATAATAATACTGGATGCTTATAGTCATAGAAAGAATTTTTTGTAAACAATTTTTAAAATGTACGTTCTTTAAAATGTACGTTATCTGGATACCAGTTGAAATCAAGTTCAATCCAGCTGGAATCATTTTCAACAGTATCCATGGCATTAAGTTTACTAGTTATTATCGTAAATTTTTAATCAATGCTGCAAAAATTTATACAAAATATTATTTATCTGAATCTAAAAAGTAACCCTCATATCAATATTTTTAATAACGATCCCATTAAAATATTAAAAAAAAAAACAAATTTAACAATCTACTATCTAGATAAACCCCCATTTTAAAAATAATAGCAAAAAAGACACTTCGCAACTGTAATCCATCCCACACCACTAGCCCCCAAACCCTAAAAAAACCGACCACTACCAGCAATCCTCTCTTTCTCTCATCCACAGCGTATCGATAACATCCGCGGGCACGAACACGACGGCGTCGTCGTCGTCCTCCTGCCTGGAAGGCTCGCTCTACTACGTCGGCCAGGACGTCAACCAGACGTGCGTCCTGCTGCCGGAGAACAGGTTCCCCGCGGCGGCCTCCATCGCTGATCTCACAGCGGCGGCGCTCGATGAGCTGGATGTCGAGCCGGGCTGCGCCTACAGGGTTCAAGTTTTTGCCAACCCCAGGAACAATCTCGGCGCCCCGCCATCGGTCCGGTATTTATGTTGATTGAGCCGCGCGCGCGCTCGCAAGATCGTTAAGACCTAGGCGCGCGATTGCGTCGATAATTACGGGAGGGAAGAGAGTCGTGATGGCGAGGTGAGGATTTTTTTTAAAGGAAGGGAAGGAGTTTTTGTTCGCTGGATGCGGTTTGTAGGTTGGTGGGTGGAGGTGAAGCGGAATGAAAGAATTGGATTTTGGATTGGCTGCGGGGAGGATGGGATTGGAAAGGTTTTTTTTTTCTTTTGTGTTTGGAAAGGTGATGAGATGAAGGAGTAAATTGTATTTTTTTCTGGCAAGAATTTCACGTGTTTGTTGATTAAACATTTAATATATATCTAATCGCAGTTCATATGCGAACGCAATTGCGGTAATCTATGTTGATAAACGTAAAACATTGTGGATAATTTAGTGATTTATGGCATTAAATGATAGTCGCGGTAAACTAATAATAAGTATAGAGATAGGTATTTTTATCAGATCTTGTCAAGATTCTGTTACACCAGAATATAAGATATTAGAATTATGATATATTTGTGTTTATAAATGTAGATTTACTGACAATTTTCACCTCTCGTAGGTATATAATGATGAATCTATCGATTTTGAACAATAAAATGTTATTAATTTTCATTCATAATCAATATAAAGTAATAAAGTTCAAAATAAAAAAAAAATTCTGCCAAGATTCGGCTTTATTCTTAGAATAAAATAACTAAATATGAAAATTTTAATCTCCTCTCAAGTGAGCAACAGATAACAAGCTATCCGAGATAAAGCCAAGTATATACGAAATCAATAACTCTGCCAAGTTAGGTAATTATCACAATTGTTCAATATTACACCTCATTAACTTGAAAAATTCTCATAAAAAATCCGAACCTCGCTTCACTCTACTCTACTCTCAAACTCTTCTTCAAGCCACCTTCAACTCCTTGTCTTCTCCTTACAGATCATCTACAAGGTCCCGCAATGCGTGGGCGGCCGATGCAGCTGCGATGGGGCCTTGAACAGCTTACCGACGCCGATCGTCAACTCGCGCGTCCTGCACAATGGCAGCCTCCAGGTCAGCTGGCGTGTCGACGACTCGCCAAAGCGCACGGTCGACGCCGTCGAGGCCTACAAAGTCAGGTGAGTTTATTTACGCGTATACAGCCGTGGGACTTTTTTCGCAGCGCGCGGGAAAAAACGCCCGGCAAACTTGCTCTGCATATAAGAAGGACCGACCGAGAGAGCGCGGCCGCTTCATTTACGCGACGTTTATAAGCAAGCGCGAAGTGTGGGTAACGGGCCACGCGAGGATGAATGATAATGGGTTCGGTGCTGGTTGGAGGAAGTGTGTGTCTGTGTGCAGTGGAGTGTCGCGGGGTTCTCAGAGTGGTCTTTACTTAGTTTCAGGTGTTTTTTTTTTAATGGCGATTGTTATTTTATTAGAGAATTAAGAGGCTTTGATGAGGATTTCTAAATATTATAGAAAAGTTGTTTGAGGATTCGTTAGGTATCTGTTTAGAAAAATTAATAGTACCTCGAATCCCATATTAAAGTTAAAGAAAATTTCTAACTTAACTTTCTTGGCGTTAACTAAAATTTTCAGTTTTCTATTTTACGACTAACAATTTTACAGATGATAATTTTGAAATAAATTCTGTTTACGTTAAGTTATGAGTAATGCAAATTTTCATTTCACGCTCTAATTCTAAGTATGTATATATTCCAATGTTAATTTTTTTATGCGACTATTAATTTATTTTCTTCCGCGTGCAATATAGAATACTTTTTTATCGTATCAATTACGATAATTTGTTAATTGTACATAAAAATACTTTAGTTCAAGTCAATTATTTTATTTATCCACTTTGTTAAAATATGTTCTCTGAAAGTGTAAAATATCTATAGTTTATCAATACAGCATATTTTATAGTACAGACTAGAGTATATTCAGATTGCGAAATGTAAGTACATTAGAATAATAAAAAATATATTATATATCGGTATTTCATTAATACAATCAATAAACAAACTTATGGTTTTTCCCTTTAAAAACTATTAAAAAATCACATTATATTTCACAACACATTTGCACCTATGCTAATCTACAAAACAACAACGATAACTAATATTACATTCTCCTATCCACTCGGCTATTATTAACGCTTGATCGACCGCCTCGCCAACACGCGTACTACATTGTCCAATAATTGGTAAACACGTGGTTTTCCCCTCAAAACTATCTAGCAAATTGAATTTCAACTCGAGATATCGCGCCAACGCAACAACGATAAGCGCGCGGCTCGTCGTCACGCTCACCGCTCGCTCGCGGAAAAAAGCCGGCGTTTAACCGCTCGCCTGTATTATATATCGGTCAAAGAACAATTGCGTCTTTTCAATATGTAATTAATTAGAAACGCTCTACATATCTTTGCTCGACTGTTCTGATTATTTATTTATGTCAACGCGCCGTATTTAATTGATCGGAGAGCTACGCTTGTATTTACAGTGTAACACTTTTCATGATGATCTCGTTTGTTTTACGTTTGCTGCGTCTAATGGTTGATTGAGCGCGTTCGATTTTTCTTTTCACTTTTAATTGAACTGACGAGTTAATAAGGAAAAATGAAAGTTCGATTAATCTTTTTTTTTTTCAATGTTAGAGCGATAGTGTAAATTTCCTTTTCTTTAAACATGAAAAAATGTACCCACAAACATAAGATAACGATTACAGTATATATAATAGCTGATACACCATTTTTTTTTAAATAAATAGAATTTCTTTATCTTTTTTTTATTCATAGCGTTGGAATACCACACTTGACGTCATCAAGTGGCCTGGTCGTTTACAACAAGACCGTAATATACAGCGGCAGCGCGAGCGACCATTCGTTTGTATGGGACGAGGTGGGCCTGAAGAAGGGGACTAAAATCTTCGTCGCCGCGCAGGACACAAATGGCTGTTCCGGCCGAGAAGGCTCTTGCACTTTAAAGAAACCTCGCAACCATCTGCCTTTTTACCACAAAAATGTGACCGTGAGTGTTTTTTTTCTCTTGTAATATAGAATTTTGTATATTAATTTTTAATTTTCGTTTACGAAAAATTGGGTGTGTTTATACAGGCTATGGTCTTGACGGGATTGGTGGCGCTGTTTTTACTGTCCAGCGGGATATTCAGCGTGATCGGGTACATGAAGAAGCATCGGGATTATAAGGCGCTTTCGTTGGACCGCGAATCGCCAAAGTTAGTATACGTGCACGCGAGTGTATAATATAAAACGAATTGAATGAGGTGAATTTAACGAGGTTTTCATTGATATTTTACAGGCAGCTGGCTTCGGTTTTGCAAAATCCGAGGATCGAAGCTCTCCTGAAGAATCATAACATTTTATACGTCGACCAAGAGATCGAGGTAATAATCACGAAGCACCGAACATTTCACCCACATTCACACCTTTGAAATTTCCTTACAAACACCGAAAAACTTTTTAAACCCACCCTGTTCTGTCCCAAGAAACTTATAAAAACTTTTACCTCCGGAATTAATCTCGCCCCACTACCTCGCCTCCACATATTTTTTTTTTCACAACCTTCTCGCATAACACGAACTACTCTCTCTCTCTCTCACGCGTCCTCTTTTTACGACTCTCTGTCCTTCTTTCATTCCACCGCTTTGCGCGCCGCAGGAAGCCAAGCGCAAGGATCTCGCGGACGCGCACGAGATACCGTACCGCAGGCTGCGACTTGAACGCGAGCTCGGCCAGGGCCAATTCGGCCGGGTTTATCTCGCCCATCTCGAGAAGGAGGAGAAGAAGGCAGCCGAAGCAGCAGCTACGCCGGTCGCCGTGAAAATGTCCCTGACGAGCTCCGACTCAGCACGAGTGCAATTAGGTAAATGCGGGAATTTTTTATTATTGTCGTGTGTGCTGTGTGTTATTCGAGAGGAGAGGTGTAATTTTTTTTATCGGAGCGCTGAAAAATTGGCGAGATTTCGGGAGGTGATGGGAATTGATGGTACGATGGTGGTAAGACGCTGCGATGTGTAATTAGAGGTTTAATGGGAAGTGCGTGTATACGTGTACGTTTGTTGTGTATAGTATTATATACAGTGGTGTTATTTTATTAATTTCGGGTCGTTTTTGCGTCGCGGCGACTTTTGGCCATTACAATCAGAAGGGGAGGAAAGATACATTGTACGCTTTTATTCGGTTATAAATTTTATTAAATTTGCCTTCGGATTTAATTGGCTTTATTAGGGCTCTTTAAAAAACGTTTACTGTTATGGATATTTGTCAGTGTTGAAACTTCCAAAGACAAATAGCTCTCATTTGGTAATTGAAAATCATATTTTAACGAATTTATTGACAAAAATTTTGCAATTGCTGTTGTCCGGCTTTTAATTGGATTGTTCAACGTCTGTTGACCTATATCGAATGCATTGTCACGCAAAACCAGCGGTTATTTAACTTCTTGATGTAGACGTTACGTTTTGGGATTATCTAAGACTGATTTCGCGCAAGTTTACTCAAGCCTATCCCAATGATTCTCCAGATCGGATCGATATTTATTTTGCCGATTCCCAATCTAAACAAAAAAACTCTTCTGCTTCAAAAATTGAAGCGTGATGGAGATGAAACGTTTATACCATTGCTCACAGTACAAAGAAACAGAATTTCATATAGTAAATGTATAGATATAAAATAGTCATTTTGTACAATTCTCCTGTAACTTTACATCTAGCAAAAACACATAAAAATTTGATATTTCAATTGTACATCGTAATATACATCGTACCACAAATAATACATTTTTACCTACGACATAAAATCAGTGCTTTCTACACTGAAAACAAAAATTAATTAATTCAAATAAATGGATTAACTAAAAATCCATTTATTTAAAAGAAGTAACTGTTCTTTTGATTGAAATAAGTACATGTTTCAAACAAAAAACTATTTATTAATTAGAAAAATAATTATTTTTAATAAATATTTACTAAAATGAAATAAATATTATTCAAAATTAAACAAATCATTTCTTAGAATCATCTCTTTGACATTAGAAGTGACCGTTGTAAACAATTATTCATTACAATTAAGCAAATAATTTCTTTTAATCAAATAATTTGGTTGTTGCATATTATATGCTTTCAACACTTCACATTTCTTCTTCTTTATTTGTCTCTGCACAACTCTTCCACTTCTCGTTCATCTTCTCCCCAGAAATCCGTCAACAGCTCTTGGAGGAGATCGCGATCACGAAGATCGCGGGCGCGCACCCGCACCTCGTCGCGCTGATCGGCTGCTGCACGCTACCTTCCAACCCGGTATGCCTCGTCCTTGAGTACATGCGTGGTGGTGATCTGCTGGGCTACCTCCACAGGATGCGCGACGGCGGATGTGCAGAGGTGTGCTGCGAGAGTCAATGCTGTAGCGCACTGGAGAGTCCTGGTGTTAACAGTGCCAAGAGTGAGTATTGGGAATGAGGTTGTAATAAATTTTGGTGGGAAAATGGAATATCAATGTGAGTTATCGATAACTGATGAGCGATAAATCGTGTGTAGTCATGAAAACTTTATTTGTTTGTTTCTATATGCAATAGCTTCTGTATTATTCGATACGCATGTGGATGAATGTAACAAGTAGATAAGTAAATGTCAAGGCTTAGATAATTTGTTAATTAAATAATTTTCTCATTAGAAAATCTATTTTCTTAAAATATTTTGTACGTAGAACACGTTTGAATCATCAGGTATGTGGTAGCTATTTATTTATCTTCATATATCAAATACTTTATCGTAATAAGTATTTAAAAAAAACATATTATATCTATAGGTATTAGTGCAGGTATTATTTGTATCATATAATGTTACTAATACCTAATTTTTTTTTCACAATTCATTAAAAAGTTTTAAAAAATTAGTATATAGATATTTTTTAATTATTGAAGATTGTGAATTCTAAGAGTTTACCGATACCATAATGTTTGACAATTTACTTCAATTTATTCCCTATCTGGACATGATACCTATACCCGAGAGCAGTTGAATAAATCGTTGTAGCAACCCCACAGAGCAGAATAACCGAAACATAATATTCCACGCGCACAAATCTGAATAAATCCCATTTAAATTCATACATACCACAATATCAACTTCACGCACTATTTTACCGTCCACCCGCCACCATTAGCCATTTCAACGAGTCTGGGCAGCCTGTCGCCCTCGACGCCCACGACGCCGGTCTTCTTCGCGAACAACTTCAAGCCGGAGGACGTGGCCGAGTTCGAGGCGATGATCAGCCACGCGGAAATGACGCGCTTCGCCCTCGAGATCGCCCGGGGCATGGAGCATCTCGAAGCGAAGGGCATCGTGCACCGAGACCTGGCCGCGAGGAACGTTTTAATGGACGAGCATCTCGTGCTCAAGGTAAGCTATACGCGTGCGTCCAGCGGTTGATTTGTTGCTGGGGAGTTTTTTGTTAGAGTCGTAATAGAAAAAGATTTGGTTTAGTTGGTTGTGCAAAAATTAAAATAACATCAAGACTTCAGTCCGTTAATTATTTTTCATATTATAGTTTAAGTTGTGATTTTGAAACAGAATATATTGTCATATTTATTTGAGTAGTATTTATATAGTTAGTTCATCCTCAGCGACAATTAAAAAAGTTCATTGTATCAATAGAATGGTTATAGTGAGAAGCAAAAAGAAATTCTACAATACAATCAACAAGGATTTGAAAGATTGAAAGTCATGAATTTTTTATTGAAAAATAATCTATATCTGTATATACTTAGGTCCTTTCTTGAGTCTTAAAACTTAAAAGTATTAAAAACTGATAATCTCAATAACAGACTAACACTCTTAAATCGTGAACTAAACTACACTTGCCATCTTCTCTTCCAGATCTCGGATTTCGGCCTCTCGCGTAAAGGCGTCTACATGCTCAACGGCAGCGGCACCCGTCGCTTACCCATCCGCTGGATGCCCCCGGAAGCCATCCGCCGGCGCGCCTTCACCAGCAAGAGCGACGTCTGGTCGTACGGCGTCGTCCTCTGGGAGATCGCGAGCCTCGGTGACTTTCCCTACTCGCACGTCGCGGACGGCGATCTGCTGAGGCATCTCCTGGAGGAGAACGGCAGACCCGAGGAAGTGCGCGACGCGCCACCGGAGCTCAATGAATTGATGGATATGTGCTGGGCTGGCCAGCCGGAACGCAGGCCGAATTTCAAGCAGGTGGTTATGTGGTTGGAGAATAGAAAGGAGAGGGCTGGTGGATGTTGTAGTAATAATTTGGTGTACCAGGATGTCGCGTTGAGCGGGGAGACGTGCTGAGGGATATAGTGTGAAGCGAGGGAGGAAACAAGTGTAATTTAAAAAGAAAATGTTCAATAAGTAATGAGTTATGTATAGGTATATTTAGAAAGAGTAGATTAGTGTTAGATAATATTTTATGAAAAGAACAAATGAGTAACATCGAAGAATATATTTTATTTTAAGATTTTGACAATTTAGTATAATTGCTGTACATATAATATACTTTTTAGTTTTGTTATATACGTAAATCTTATAGTTTGAAAATTTAAAATTTATTTTTACTATTATAAAGAGAAACTTATTGTTTAAGAGAAATATTGTAAAATATGAATTTTAAATGTTTAAGAAAAATATTGAATTAGTTACATTGATTTTGTTTGGATGAGGATAAGTTTTAGGTCTAAGACCGTACGAGAAATATCATATTTTTACAGAAGAATGTGTAATATATACGGTTGGTAAGATTAAAAGAGGGCATAATATTATAATATGAATTAATTCTTTAAGTGCAAAATACCAAGATTTTCGTATAGGAGATTCCGATATAAAAATCTTTATCTTGACAATAAAAGATTCAATATTGAAATGGAAGTTACACGATTTTATATATATTGTACATCGCAAATCCATTACCAAATGTATATCACTTTAACGAAATTAAACTGGATCCAAAGACAATCAAACCAAAACCAACCGTACTTCTCATTTTGCCACCCCCGCGTCATATATCGTCCAAGCAATTTCCCGCAATAACCTTTGCGCACACAACCGCGGTATATAACATCGTTGAAGAATAATTTCTCTTTCGGGAACGAGCGCTCGCGCTTCAACGATTTTTAAAGTAATTGTCCTGCTGTGCGCGGCTGGCAGGGAAACCGGCTGTTCGGTTCTGCGCGCATGTATACATACACCGCTGCTGCTCGGCGCTCGTAATTGTTCGTATAAACGCGCCGTATGGCTCGGGGTAATGTCGCGCTAACGACGCGGAATAGTGTCGTTCGCGGTGAGTTGCGGCCGCCGGGGCCACTGTTTACCCGGGATGACTTTAGTTTTATTATTATACAAGCGCTCGGTGCGCGCGGGAGGTTTTCGAGCAAAAATATATCTTGCATTTTACATATACGAAGAAATGTTCGTGGAGTTTATGTAATTTTAATGTGGTACACAGGTGATTGATATAGTATGTCGATCGATTGATTTTTCGTCAATTATTAGAGGCGGACGAGTGATTTGGGCAACGGTACATTTTTCAATTTATATGTATCGGCGATTGGGAAAGCCCAAGTATATACACGGCGCGTTTGATAACTTTCTTTATATGTAAACGCTTTAGTAAAGTAAATTGATGATTGCGGGAGAGAGAGAGAGAGAGGGAGAGAGACAGTTTCACGTTCGAGCGATCAAACTGAAATACTTTGTCTTACACAACCTTGCATTTTCTACTTAGCCGAGCGTGCGGAATGCGTGCGCGACGGCGAATTATATGCAATTTCATATTCAAATATTGACGAAAAATGAGAATGAAAAATGCTGTTAAAAATTAATTATAACGAAAATTTAATGGACGCGCAATTTGCATGAATGAAAGTTTAGAGTTATAATTTTTCCCTAATAGATGATGGAAAGTTAGACAGCGCGAAGTTAAAGTGTATGTAATTACAATAATAAAATAATTACAACGGTGGTTCTTTTTACACTGTTCCAATAAACAAATAATGTGTGTGCACATAAGTCGTTGTAAAAATCTTTAAATAGGATTTTAATAACTTAATCACGTTAATAACAATCTTTTTTGACATACTAATGTTTTACGAGTGTTATTTTTTGTTTTTGTAAAATTAAATTATAATCCATCAATTTTTAGTACATTTAACGGTTACGAAAAATTCAAGTACACAACATTTAAATTCACAATTTCGCACTCAAACATTCCTATATACGAAGGAAAAGAAACCACCTCATATCGTGCCCCAAATAAATTCACCTCTACGACCACTCGCAGAGAGCCTTCCAACCACTTTCTTCGTTAAAAGTGAAAATTTCACCTCATCAAAAAGGCTCTCACCGGCGAGAAAGAGCGCGACGTCGTAATATAATGACGGGCCTTCGCCGCGCCGCCGCCCTTTTTTCAGCCTAAAACGTTAATTCCGCGCCGTCTCTTTCTTTCTCTCCGCTCTGTAATAAAACCCCAGTGATTCGCGCTCTCGGCCAAAAAAAGAGGATATTATTCTTATATACGTTCCTCCTTTCGATACACATTAAACCTAAACCGAGAACTCGCGCGCGTTCACGATAATTGATCGCAGGCGAGTAAAAGGTAGCTGCTCTCTCTCTCGGGTTAAACTCTCTCGCGGGGGCGCGCGAGCAAGCGAGCGAGGAAGCGAAGGCCAAGCAAGCGCGGAAGAGAGGGAGAGAGCGCGAGAAGGAGCGATGTGGAGCGAAAAAAGCGAAGAGGAGAGAAGGAGGAGGAGGAATGAATGGAGTGGAGAACGCGCGCGAGCAAGAGACAAAGAGGGTCCGAGAGTGGAAGGTGGGAGAAAGAGAGAGAGAGAGAGAGAGGTTGTTAGGACGACGACGAGGATGACGAAGGGGGAATAGGAGGAGAGAGAGAGAGAGGAAGGAGGGAAAAATGTAACGTCGGTTCTCTCCGTGGCGTTTCTGCTCTGTGCACGCGCGTTTTCTGCGAGCTGAGCCGCGCGCGCGCTTTATGTAACGTTTTGAAAAGTTCGCCAGTAAGTATATATGTATGTACTCAACGAGAGAAGTGCGGGGTATATACCTGCCTTTGTATATACCTTTTGCGAATCCCGCGCACGTACAGATCGTGTCGCGAATAAACTACCTCTGCGCAAAAATCTCCTTCTCTCTCTCTCTTGTATATTATACGTATGTAGGTATACACTACGTAGCTATAATACCCGCTACAGTTATATACCACCCACAATTTTGCAAACCCATGCTGCGTCGTCGTCCGCAGAGAAAGAGAAACAGAGAAAGAGAAAGAGAGAGAGACAGAGACACTTAAATTTTGCAAAATCCTCCTCGTTACAGTTCGCCCGACCTCTCGTGCTCTGCCCGCGCTGCTCGCGCAAGGATCCGAAAGCGATAAGAGAGAGAGAGAGAGAGAGAGAGAGAGAGAGAGAGAGAGAGAGAGAGGGAGTTGGGCCGAGGAGGGGCGCGGAGGAGGCGGAGAGAGAAGGAGAGAGAGAATAAGGGTCCCCGCGGGAAGGAGTGAGAGGTATAAGGCCCTGCGCGCGGAGGAAGACGCGCGGGCGCGCTGCCGGCGAGGGAGAGAGAGAAGGAAGGAAGAAGGAGTTCGCCGCGGCGCGAGCGCGGGCTAAGCCAAGGCTAAGTCAGTCCTGAGCGGCGCGCCGCGCGGGTCCTACCGCGCGTCTCTTTCTCTCACTTATAAGTGTATACGTTCCTCTCCTCCACGCTCTTCTTCCTTTTTTTGTTCACTATACGTAAGTGTACGCACTCAAGTACCAACCGAGCAAGTACAAAAAAAGAGTAGTTCCACAAAACCTATACACGCACTCGTTAGCGGGGGAAAGAGACAATGGTACCGTGGACGTAGGACCATCGTCTGGTAAAAGCGCCATAGAGAGAGAGAGAGAGAGAGAGACGCTAACGAGAGTGAAGCTCTCCATCGGCGATATATAGACGGTTTCCGGGGAGCCGGTCGAGCGATCATCTCCGTTGCGTAACGCGCGCGCACGCGTCCGCGATAGAGTGATTTGCATAGTGGATGGACCGGCGAGGGGGATGACTACGACGGTTAAGTGAGAAGAGTGGTGCGCAGGATCGGGGGGTTAAGACTGGCGTGCGACGTGGACCAGGAGAACACTGCGGTTGAGTCCGCTCGGATATGATGGTGCATGACGCGCAGGTGGTACCGGCCATTAGTTGATTCGTGTATGGTGCTCGTATGATAATCAAGTGGTTACTATATGAATATTGTGAAATAAGTTTGGTGCTCGGAAAACTGGTACATAGTTTGAGAGTATATTTATATTTTGTATTAGAGAAAGAAATAAGAGACTGAATCGCATTTAAGAGACTGCATAGATATAAGTGCATCGAAATAATTGGCCACAGCAAGACTGCAAGGGGAACGCACCAGTGGTCCCTATAACCTTCCAATACACATCCTTAGCATGGCTCTGACTAAGCTGCTCCTGCTACCCCCAGGCCCACGGGACGAGCAGTGCCCGCGAGGACTTTTCGCGGGATGAGCGAGCGAGCAGCGCAGCGGCGCGGGTCTCTCGTATTCCGTAAAAGGCCTGCAGCGTAGCCTCTCCTCGCCATCTCTCCTCTCTTTCTTACTCTTATATACCTCTACCTACTTCATATACTCTCGCAGTCGTCGTCGTCGTCGTCCCTCTCTCTCTCTCTCTCTTGGAAGGAATGGACGGCAGTGGCGGCGGCGGTGGCGGCAAGTTGCAGTGGTTTTCAATGCGCGGCAACGGGGGCAGCGCGCCGGCCGGCCAGCAGGGCGGCCCGGCGTTCGGCAACGGCGCCCTGCGCTTCATAAGGACGCGCGCGAGCGCTCGCGCCAAGCGCGCTTCACCAGCGGCGTGTGTGTGTGAGGGTAATGGAGAGTTTGATAATTCGGGGATTATCGGTAGTGGCGGGTTTAATTAGCGCGGCAGCGGGTTTTCGCGTAAGACGACCCACGCGCACAGGATTTACATATATACTATATGCAGTGGAGGTATATATAAGGAACGTGTTTGTAAGGTTCGAGATGACGACGACGACGACTGTCCCGTTCGTTCGGTCGAGCGGTTCTTTTTAATTTCGAGACTGGATGCTGCAGGATCGTTTTTCTTTATTTCTTTTTTTGTGTATTGGATTCGGGAGGCAGAGAGTGCAGCAGGTTCGATGGCTGCTGCGAAGGTGCAGTAGTGTCTTGGGAGAGAAGGGGATTCGCGCAGTCGAGTTTATAATATATGCTAATTTTTTTTTTTCATTAAGGTGCGGGATGATCGGAAAAGTTGAGTAGTCAAAGGGTTAATTATATGGCGATTGATAAATTTGGCATTAGAATGGAGCAATCGTCAATTATAATGCCTGCGGACGGAACTACTTAGAGCCGAGTTTTTAAGTATAATGAGCGAGATATGCAAGCCTAATCTGATCCGCGCTAGTTTTCGGTATCCTTTCTTTTTTTGTCTCTCTTATCCCTGCCGCGTAGTCCACTATATATCATTCGATATCATACGTGTATTGACGAAGTGCCTTTCGTACCGCCGCAACAAAAATGACAGGTGTGTCCCATATTTTTATCCTGTTCGAAAGCGCTCTTATATATATATATATATCTTAATATATTCATCGGTGCGAAGTCGCGTGGACCACCGTTAGAGGAAAGCTCAAATCGGACGATAAAGAGCAATTATTGCCACGCGATATGCTTCCATTATAGAAATATCATATTTGCCCTCCCCTCCTTAATAATTAGTTGGATGAAATAACACTCGCGCGCGCGCGAGAGAGTATAGAGCTGAGAAACCCGCGCACTGACGTAACGAAACCTCGTTAGCGCCCCGTGCGCGTGTATACGCGACGAAATTGGAACGGCGCGATCTCGTATCGATATATATCGGGGCTCATGAGTTATTAGAATTTCAATTATACGACCTTAGTGGGACATTCGTCGATTAACGATTCTCCTTACCGCGTAATAACTCGCGAGCGCGATTGAGGAAAGAAAAGGGGCAAAACGGCGCCCAGGTTCGCGGGAAACGTGTATATATATACGAATGTTGAAAGTTACAGCCGTTTTTATATGCACCGAGGGGGCTATTATGCCATTCTATAATGAAATGGAACGATATTGTGTGTATTTTTTCAAAAGTCGGAAGTTGCGCGCGGTGGTTCGTTCTTGAACTTCCTGTTTCGCAATGAGGTCGTTATGTTTGCTTTTCAATACAAGCGCGGATGAATGGCCAAGCTCGCGCGCGCGCGAAGGTGTATTGAGAGGAACGTTATAGCCAGCAAAAAGCGAGACGACGACTCTGGCAATAGACCGATAAACGCGATCGCCAATTCGCAATATAACGTTGAGCCATTGCGATGAAGCGCAGTTTTTGTCTTCCGAAACATGAGCGATTATCTTGTCTGACTTCATTATTTAGTAAATAATGATGAATGAGTTGAGCTTATTATTATTATTTTTTCGTATATTTTTTTATTAATGAAAATATATTTCGTTTGTGTAAAATGTCGCAATAGTTTCATTTTATTTAAACGATGAATCACTATTCGTTGAGCAATGAATTGACGTCTATACTGAAATGCATTTTTTATTGACCATTATGAACCAGATAGTATATCTACAATTGAGTAGATTATTGATAAAATATTTTTTGTAAAACTGAATCATTTCAGTTTCTTCCAAATCTAGAACAATGATTTTTTGTAAAAACAAAATCATCGACTATCCAAGGATTTCACCCTAAAATGAAGAAAAATTCGATTCTTACTATCGTTATACACTGTTATTGTTCTTTATTAATAACATCTCTCTCTATCTTTAAATATTCTTTTGATCTACTTTTCCGTCAATTCTCAGAGCCCAAGTCCACAAAACACCACTAATAATTCTTCGACATCATAGTACACAATAACTCCCCACCCGTCTTCAAAACCTCTTTACTTCAATCGACAGCGAATCATTCTCGGAAGAATTTAGCCGCATATATAGCGAAACCGACTAACTCACGCGAATTCAGAGCTCCGCGAAGCGCCTAGCGCGCGCATAGAGAACCCCGCGAAGTAATTGCGCCTCTGCGCGCGCGTTATCGCCGATATTATCATACAATTAGACGCACTCGCGCGCGGGCAATTAGAGTATAAGTAAACGCGCGCTAGCTCCCCCCTCTCCCGCGCGGTAGGCAGCGACGGCTAATGTATGCGCGCGCCGGTAGATTTTTTGCGCTCGAGACTTTGGAATTCGAAAAAATGCGGTGGCGCGAACGAATTAAAATTTTTCTCAGAGCTATCGGGTGTGTGTGTGTAGAGTCTTTGTCTTGAAGCGCTTCCGTTTTACTGTATACAGCGATTCCTGTGTACGTGCTTCCAAGTGTGGTTTTAAAGGAGAGATAGGTATTGTGGAGCTGTGGAGAGATAAAACATAAAATGGTTCTGCTTATCTGCCTGTTTGCGAGTAATTCAGCGCAATTAGTTGGAAAGAGAAGAGAACGAAGTTGGTTGTGTATTCTAGTTTAGTAGTTTTAGCGCAATTTAAGATTTTTTTTCTTTTCGTCGGCTGAACTGGTATATGTTGTGTTTGTTTTCGAACGCGTATGATTCTATACGGTTTCTTTAGTTTCTAATATATATTTAGGGGGATAAAAACGGCGGTGGATCTTCTTGAAATGTAATGATAGAAACACAAATATAATTTAGTTCGTGGAAGTGGCGTGATCTTTTCACTTTCACAATCCAGTGAGTTTATAGAACAGTTTGCTTAGGTGATCAGCGTCCGTGAACAACACAATTATACGAATTATCATCGTAGGCTGATACCATGTGAACAATATACAATTAGACCTACAATATTATGCGCTAAGTGTATTTAATTAAATAAATTGCCATGCCGATTTCAGCTGATTACCTATCGCTTCGTCATTTTGTTTACCAACAAAAGGGAAGTACAAAGATCTTTTTGCAACTACAATTCAACAAGTTTGCGATGAAAAGATTCTTCTAGCTAGAAAATTAAAATAGTGAACATCCCACTCTCTCGATATCCACAACTATATTCCTCTTACACACTCCACCCGTCATCCTTTGACACTTGTCCCAAAAATACCAACAGCTTTTTACTTTAGATAACTCGACCTTCTCCACTCGCGCGCACTCGTTATTCGTAATTAAATACTTACCAACACATATATACTTATGCATACACGAAATGTCACCCGAGAGCAGCAACAGCTCGTTGCCGTGCGGCGGTCACTGGCCTTAATCGCCGATCTTTCACCGAGCGCGCGCGGGCGCGGTGCATGCATGCAGCTGCACTACTTTCAAAAACGATCTTCGAAATCCTTGAAACTGTTAGTGGCGAGCCCTACTTACGACACCCTTTCTTCGCGCTCTGATCTGTTGTTGGCCGTCTAATCGTGACCGTATGCAGAGAGTGAAAAAGATATTTTTTTCAACGAGGTGGAGGTCTTTTTATAGACCAATTAGGAGGTTTGAAGGATTGGATCTGGTGCGGTAATTTATCGCCGTTTTTGTGAAGCGAAAAAAGTGTATATCTGTGATGTGTACACGATCGATAAATTATTTTCTTGTACATATATATACAATGATTATAAAGTTAACGAATGATCAGAAAATCCTTTATAACGAGGAAAGAAAAAAAGGGATTGTGTTCGTTCGCGATCGGAGAATAATAAAAATGAATGCCCGACGATAAGTAAACAGCTGATTATATAACCCTCGCATTGTTTTCCAAAGCTCGATCCTCAAGATGTTAGACACATCTCCCCCATCTTGTTAGAGCCAAGCGCGCTGGCAGAGTGAGAGCATTTCCTCTTTATATGCCATAGAACTACTCTCTCTCCCTCAAGACTCGTCTTCGCTCTGCCAGGCTACAACAACGCCACAAAGAAAGCAAATTCGCATTGTATTCCATTAGCTCCCTCCTATCAATTCCGCGGCTCCATTAGAAAAGACATAAACTTTCATCTCCGCGCGCGCACCAATTTACACTCGCCGCGCGCGGCCGTAAAAGATCTCGCTCCTCTCTCTCTCTCTCTCGCTACCATACGAAATTTCGCGCTGGCGTGGCAATCCGATTCCAGTTCGTGCGCCGACCGCGCGCACTCGTATAATACTTGCACACGTATATATATATATATATATATAATACACATGCAGGCATTCGCCTCCCACCGGTTTTCCTGCGCGCGCAGAGGGAGAGGACGACGCTGCAGCTCGCGGAGACACGACGACGAAGAGAGAGAGGGAGAGGAGGAAGGCCCGTGTAGCTCGTTGGGGAACACTTCCGTGTTGTTCGATTAATGAATAGCTCTCCTCTCTCTCTCTCTCTCTCTAGCTCCTTTCGCGAAGGAATGAACGGACAGAACGAGATAAGGAGCGAACAAAGGGGATGCGCGCGAGCGAGTATTCTTTTCTTTTTAATATATATATATATATATACTTATACTTGGCTTGCTCGCTTACTTACTTCTTGTTTACGTAAGGCTTTTTTCGCCAGCCATCGCCGTGTAAATTATTGCAATTAGATCGGGGCCTCCGATCGTGAGCCGGGCGTTTAGCGGATATTTATGTATATGGAGGCGCTTTTTTCGAGGCGGATGGGATAAGGAATTTAAGGGGAGCATCGCGGAGGAGGGAATTAATAAGGAGAATGCGGGGAAGCTGTATTGAGTCGGCGCTGTAGTTTACTCAATTATGGGCGTAAAGTCGATGAAAATACGGCAGGTATAGGATGCTATGGGCGAATCATGTAATGTAGAAGCGATGTTAATTTATCGGGGGGTTCGCGGGTTATCGCGCGCTGCGCGCATGAGATGTCGGAGAGTGACTGACAAATGAGCTATTAGGCTTTCGAACGTTACTTTTTATAGGAAAATAAAGTCTGGTGGTTGTACAATGGTTACGCTGTGAGCGTTCGGAATGGCGCATGCGATATGGGCGCTGAGGTTTTCGGTTCCAGTTTAGTGTGCGCTTTTACAATTCTTCTGGGGTCTGATTCGACGATCGTTTCGAAGTTAACGTCGTACCTTTAAACACAAATATAATTTTGAATTACTCCTTATTTTGTCGTTGCTGTTGTTAGAGTTGTAAATCGCGTCAAATTACTTTCATTCAGTCACAAAATTTTAATTCTGTGGTTTCCCGGAAAAACCACGTAAGTGGCATGTTTTTCAAAATAGATTTTATGCCTTATTTC
>JAPYZO010005545.1:0-10136 GCA_030522905.1 Torymus flavipes | reverse complement strand
AAAAGAAATTGAATCTCTTTCTCTGTAGTTTTAATTTCTTTTTAGAAACTTTGAGTAGATCAGCCTGGGCTAAATGGCTGAGGTTTGAAGAGAAGGGCTTTTTTTTTTACATTTTCTTAAAAAATAAGAACTTGCTGTAAAAAAAGTAGTCCACTCGATGGACGCTGTACAGCGGCGGATCTTCATTTTATATGCTATAATAAAGAAGAAAAATCTTGTTCCGAAGGTGTGCTCGAAAAAAATTTTTCAAATCTTTTGAAGGGTTTTGTCGACACTTTTGTGAGAATTGCACATATATGCTGATGAAAATCATTGAATTGTAAATTATGCCTATATTTAATGCGACAGAATAATTGATTTACTTATGAAATAAAATTTGATGAATAACATGATAATTGTATTCAAAGCTAATTATTTCGGTTAGTGGAGATAATTATTCATTCAGTCGGTTTTGCGAATTCACGCGAAATAAATTGATATTGTAAATTTAGCGTATTTTAGCGATTTCGTGCTTAATCAGCTTGTCAGGTTCCCATTAGCCGCATAATTCATAGTACAATATCATTATTTAATTAATTTTATGGAAACTGGATGAACGTATATATTTATTATGATCTTTTTGTTTGTTTCAGAAATAAGTCAAGATGACGAGCATAGTCGCACAGCTGATTCACGGCTACAGGGATATGATGGACAATAAGTCCGGTAAGTTAATAAAAAAATTTTAATTCTTCATTTCTCATAAAAGTAGTTTGTACAAGGAAAAATACATTATAATTCTATTTGTAACCACAAAGAAGAATTTATACTACATAAAAACATTAAAATTGTATGGATCTGAAGTTTGCATCGCTAGAATGCAACGAAATAATTTTTTTACAAATATGGTTAAAGTCATTGAGCAATAGGAATTTTATCCATATCTTTGTTATAAAGTTATTATGTACTTAAAAACATTATATGTACGCGCACAATTAATATTAAGGTAAAATGCCTAATACTTGGACACTTTTGTGGAACATTTCAAACAAACGGTGTTTTCAAAATCAATAATCGAAATTCGTTCGAACTTTTTTTTGTCTAATTATAAATTCGCGCACTATTTTATCAATTTATGTAAAGATAAAGACAATTGCATGCTCTTTTATATTAAAAAAGTGAGTTTAAAATACGTGTATAAAAGTGCTATAGTTGGACACCCTAGTCGAGCTAATACCAATACTTGGGTATGATTTTAAACCAGTGCTTGGACAACGATATTAAATGTGCCCAACTGCTGCTTTATGGCAATTGAGAATTGCCTGAAGTTGGATAATGTTCAACTTCGCACGCTTCAAAAATTAAAAAGATTTCGATGATAATAGATTGTTATTACTGGAAGTAATCCTGATAAATCGACATTGTTATCATATATTCTGATATCTATCAATAAAAGTAGTTAATTACCGTTGCCCAAGTATAGGTCGGATTTTTCGTCTTGTCCAAGTATTGGGAATTTTACCATAATTAGTATATTTATAAACGTGTAAAAATGATTTTTTTTTATTTCCTTGCACTCCAAACTTCAGATCTATAAAATCGTTAAAATATCATTACAGTTCCTACAATAAGTTTGTCATCAGAGTTTAAAATAGTCAAAAATCTAGGAAACCCCAAACTTTTACTCGCCCTAAAATATAATAGTTTTCGATACAGGGGCCGTGAAACCGATTTTAAAAATTTGCAAAATACGTTAAGTCGCACTTTACGCACACTAAATCAGAAGAATTATTTCAAACGTGAACCCTTCACCCTTAACTTTTCTCAAAAACTCATTACAATCCGCACGCTCCACAAAAACAATGCATCTCACAGCAACAAAACCGAAACTTTGCTCTAAATTATCCAACACCCATCACGGCGGCCTACATATACCGCTGACCTTTATCATCGCCGGTGATGTGCATTCTCTCTTTTTCTCTTCCCTTTTGCCCACCTCGGCAACTCTTCTCCCGCGCTTGCAGAAAAAGAAAACGGCTCCCGCGGGCCGTCTTCGAGATTTTTAAAGGCTCGGCCGTTCTATTTACCGAGCGCGCGCCTCGCTTTTATTTATTTTTTTTCCCTTCTTTCTTTCGCTCTTTCGTTCTTCCTCCTCTGCGCGTGTATTGACTTTAGGAGAGTCGCGGCGGCGAGTTTTTCCACGCGCGAAACTTCTTGCGACGTTATGGCGCTCGTTCGTGAGAGAGCTGCGAAGTTCGTGCGCGAGGCTCCAGTTATGCAATGGCGGATGGTGCGTGTGCGTATTATTGAAATTCCTAGATCGTGAGATGGGTTTTAATTGTTGGATTTTGATGTTAGGTACAACTTTTTTTGTTCTAGGTTTGATATAATCATTTCAAGGGCTTATTTTATAAATCAGAATTAAGGAAATTTCGAAGCCTATATGTTTCTTTTTATTTATTGTTTTATTTCGAATTCTAGACTGATTATTTTAGTCGTTTGTCATTTCTGTTACTGATAAAAAATGCTCGTGTAAGTACAGTCGTATTATATATAGCTTTCTACGTCATATTTTTCCTTATTCTAGTCAAATTATTGACATTTTCATTGATATTTAAATAATTTTCATCTTATTGCCCTTTTTTATAAAAAAAAAAATACATTATCAAAATACAGTTTATCGCACCAATTAGAAAGATAAAAGCACCTTTTAAAAACGCAATCAAGACATTTGAATAATCTCGCTCTCGCGCGGGATCGTAGCGGTGCGACGGCCTTTTAAACGGTCACTTATACGTTGGCTTTCGTCAACTTAATTAGTAAACTGGTAAGAGTCGGAAATGTGCTCCACTTTGCCCTGACAAACTGAAATTGAGAAAACCGCTGCGACGGCGCTCGACTCTGACGCGCGCGCTTGTCTTTGCCATTACGAGAGGCGTTACTTCCGCCCGTTTAAAAATCGTCACGATTTTTTATGCCAACTTGCGCGCGCCACCGCCGCGGAATCGATTTAGCCGCTACGTTGTAATTCATTGGTCAAAGTGAAAGTCCTGGGCGGCTGGTGTATAAAGTGTACAGAGTAACTAACTCGGTAACCTACTGAATGAAACGAAATTCCGTGTGCGGGTGTTAACCTTTCGAGGGCGGGGATTTGAGAATTTGGCTGACGTGAAATAAGAACAACGTAGAGGTCGCGAATGTTGTATATATGTATTTGTAAATGTGTTCGTGGTAATTTAATTGATCGATCGTGATTAGGTAATGCGGCCAATTATAGATTCGTCGAAGACATCGGATGATCAAATGTCGGGTTGTCTGGAGTTACCGTTGATATTACTGGCTGATCGATTAATATTAATATTCTATTGAATAACTATAGTTTATAGGATAGCACTAGAATTTTCTTTATTTTATCAAAAAAAAAAAAAATTGAAATTATGGTACATGTAAAATTACTGTTCTTAGAAAAAGTATAGCTCTGGTAGAGAAAATTAACGATATTTTATTGTTAACGTGGTAATCAAATGAAAGTATTTTTAATAAAAATTAATAATAAACAATAACACAATGGATCTAAAAGTATTACTAGTCTCAAAATAATTTATGAATATGTACTTTAAATTAGTTCATAATTATCAAATAAAAGTAAAATATTGCTCTCAGCCATAAAGTTAGCTAATAAATCGGTAATTTATGGTTAACATTTCTAACTAGGTATACGACAAGTAACATTATCGCACATTCTCTAAATAATGTCAAAAACAAGGAATATATATTTTTACTACTAGTTTAAACCTAACATGTATTATTACAATTTTAAAGTATTTTTTCCTAGTAATTTAAAGTAAAAATAGTCGCTGGCCAAGTTTTCAAAATAATGCCTTTTAAAACTACTTATTACATCAACTCTAATCAGATAACCTCTCTACATACCCTTAAAATAACCTGATTAATTCGACTAATTAATTTCTCCCTCGACTTTATTAAAAACACCCCTTTTTCCACACGCCAACAACTCAACACCCTAAAACACTTTACACTACAAACCACCCCCCGAAAATAAAAGAAGGAACCTCTCGTCCGCAACCTTCTACCTCTTCTTCTTCTTCTCTCCTCGTTACGCACCGCGCGCGCGTGTGAAAGTAGCCCGGCGCGCGTAGGCACGCGGCAGTGTGTACGCGAAACCATCGCTCGCTGAGCACAAGAGAGAGAGACACTGTCTCTCTTGCGACACGCTCGTCGTCGCGTAACACTTTTTTTTTTCTTGCTCCCGCGAGCGAGCGAGTCTCTTTTTCCGTGTACTTACACGCGCAGCGTAACGTGATTTTCGGGAGTGGACGGAAAAGGAAGAGTAGTGACCTTGGAGAAAGGAATTCGAAGTACGGGAGGGGCAATGGTGAAGGTCGTAATTAGGAGATACGAAGAAGATACAGATTGTTTAATTTTTATAAACGTTTGTTTGTTTTAAAAAAGTTTTCGAAAATTCTGGTCTTCATGATTTTTTCTTTTTTTTTTTTTAACTTTAAGCGCAATTTTCAACAGATATATTTGTCAGCGCGCCGCAGTGGTATATATAAAAGTCAAGGCGACGACGTCTAGCACTCAATTACAGGCTCTGACGCTTTATTTTTCAATTTTCTCAATTTGCAAAGTCGCTCGGTACATTTACGAGCGCGGAACTCCATTTTCGACACACACTGCACACGTTGAATATTCTAACGTATGGTTCTATAAAATCAAGATAATTTCTGCCACGAGACTCATAAATAAATAAACGATATCGTTATCTATATATACTCTCTCACCGCGGCGCTTAAAATTCACTCACCGCCATAACCCGCGTACCGTATTATAATCTCATCGAAAAAACATTAATCGTTCAATTATATACGAATTTAAATATATATAATAGTCGTCGAGTTGTGTATACCCGCAGTGGATAAAATAATGAGGATATAAATTCGCTATTAAACGCGCGCCGCCACTCGCTCGCTCAGTCGCTGAATAGATAATCGGTAAAAGTGTCGAGTGTGTATAGCGCGCGCGCGCTTGAGAGTTGATTGGCAGACTGATGAAAGCGCGACGAAAATTTTAATTCAAATCACGAATTATGTAACGCCCCCGCTCCCGAGAGTTGATATAAAGCAAAACGTTGTAGTTTCGTTACTTGCTTGCTTGCTTGACATGGTTTATTTGTACAGAGCGAGCCGAAAGTGTATACGCGCGGCGCGCGTCTTTTACATTCTTCGACGCTGATGCGCTGCTGCTGCTGCTGCTGCGTGCCAAATAATTGAAAATGAATTTTTTTCCTCCCGTCCAGGTGTGGGAAAGTAGGACACGTGTGTATGTGTATGAGGTTGGTTTGATAGGTTATATAATAGGTCGCACCTATTTTCTATTTGAATAAATCTCGGGTCTAAAAGAGAAAGGTCGCATAAGAAGCGGGCTCGCGCTCGGGAAAACCTGCTGTGATTCATGAAATTCTTCGGCGAGAAGAAGAAGTTTCGTCTTCTTTCGTCGTTACGCAATTTATCAGGCACCGTGTATAATTAATCGTAATATAAAAAGGTATAAAACCATTATAAAGGATATAGTAGACGAGCAAACACCGTAAATTCGATCGAGGTAACTCGATTTTCAGCGACACACCTTGAGAGGTAACCGCACGCGCTCAATTAATTTATTTGTAGCAGTCCCTAAAGCCGTCAATTACTATACCACACAATACCGAAGGTACCAAGCAAACTGCAAAACAAAGAGAATCCCACTTCCACCCTAACAAAGAAAGAAAATAAAGAGGAAGAAGAAACTCTCGATAAAGCAAACTCTTCCGCTGATAATTCGCCAGCGCGCCAACTCTCGAGCAAGAAAAACGCACGCGTCTCTCTCCCCCGCTAATTGAAATTTAATCGCGGCCGAGATGAAAATTATTCGCTCGTTTCGCGGCAAAAAGTATAATCTGTGAGCCATTTTATGAGATGTTATCATCGGCGGTGCGCAAGCTTATATTTATCCGCGGATATTCAGATTGCGCAACGACGTGCACTTGCACTGCTGACTGACCTTTTTTTTAAGTACAGATGCGTAGGTGCAATATTCCCGGTCGGGTATGGGATCTTTGGATATTTGCTTTGAAGTTTTGAATATTAACGTAATCAACGGTTTTTATCAAATTTGAAAGCTCTTTTCTTTATAAGCTAAAGGTTTTTATATAGACTTTATCTAACGAGTTTTTACAATTCTCAAATTATTTTCATCATAATCGTTGTTACGAAAATTGTACTGTAAATAACTTTAGAAATGATTATATGATTATAAAAACTTTGATAGGTTCTACAACATAGGAAATCCAGCAAAATTCTGTCATATAATAATATCGCGAAAAAGGTGTATTGATTGCCGCTATTTTATTTCTTCCGCAAACAATATACACGTTATACACGTTCAAACATTCATTATTCCCAACGACAACGTCATCATGCTATAATATCGAAAATTACATCTCTATTATATCCCACCAAACTATAATCAACCGACAAAACAAAAACACCCATCAACCGCGAAAAATAACAACGCCTGCACACGACGCCTCGTATTTACGTTTATCCGCTCTCACGTCGTCGTCGTCGTCGTCGTCGTCGTCTCTTTCCTTCCCGTCTGCTGCGCGCGTGCGCTCGAATTAAGGCCTCTCGCACCGAGAGATGCAGCAACGCCATATACGCGCGTAATCGTCCTTTGCGCAGCCGCGTTTACATAATTCTTCGACGTGCCGCCTCCGCTTATACCACCTTGCGCCCGATATATACTCGTCTTTTTTCTCGAGGCTTTGTGTGTGATGTGTCTCTCTTTTGTGATGAGTGGCTCGTTTGAGCGTGTTGACCCTTTTTTCGGGAAGCTTATAGTGGAGGATTTTTCGCTGATGCTGGGATGAAGCTGCTATAGGCCCTTTTGACATGCTTCGGAGTGAGGTAAGATGAGTGGAGGAGAGAAGATGTGCCCGTCAATCGGGGGGATTGGTGAGTGGCTGATGCCTCAAATTTTAGGGAGTGATGAGAGGATGGGTATTGTTCGGCGAGGACGTTGACCTCTATACGTGAATAAATGTAACAAATTGGCGGTAAGGTGTGTAGAGGAATTTTTACCTGGTTTTCTTAGTGAATTGTGGAACGACTTTTTGTTACCGTTTTCTGGAAATTTTAGTAAAATAAGTGTAGGAAATGGTTGAAAATGGGGTGAAAAATTGTGTCATGAGTAAAAGAAAAATGGGCAATTTCCATCAGGGACCTCGTATATGGTGATCTTGAAATTGTGACAGAAGTGAGGAATAATAGAAAATGTGTTCTTTGGAATTTCTTTAAAAATGGTTATTTCTACGTACAGACTTTATCTGTGATGACTGGTATTCTAAAAATTCTAATTATTTCAAAAGATTTAAATTAATTAGATTAGAATTAGAGATGTATATCAGATGATTCGCTCTATCTTAACGTTTCATCTTATCATATTCAATGAATCATCCCTATCTAGACTGCAGGTGGTACCATGCCATTAATCTTCACGAGGGACTCGAGTATATTAATCTATCAAAACACATCATGAAATAGATAGTAAACAAAAAGAATACAACGTATTTTTTTATTTATTAATAAATACGACTTAAAATAAATCTCTTTCCTTCTATTGTTGCCAACAATATAGTGTTAATTTTGTTAGAAATACTTCGCTCCTCAAAAACATCTTCAATTACCTTTGATTACTATATGTTTTCTATATATAATCAACTCCTATACATTTTTCTTCCATTACACTTTTCATTTCTGTCACGTTTCTGTTCCTGTCGATCTCCAAGCCAAACCTTTTCAAACACCCGTCGAAACAGTATCAAACAAAACAAACCACAGCTGACCTCTCAAAATCATTTCCTCCGCTCCGTTCCACCATCATGAACACCAATTCCCAAATCAAATCAAATACCAAAGAGAAAAAAACTACTACCACCCTCCGCCCAATCGCTCAACGCCATGTGAAAATCTTTCGCTCTCGCGCTCGGTTAACCCCTTTTTCTCCCTCTCGCACGCGCGAAATTGCCCTGCCGTGCACGCTTTGATCGGCCTTCACGCCAGCGTTCCGGAAAATAAAGTCAGAGAGTATACTGACTCGCTGCCAAGTAGTTTGGCCCGAGCGAGAACCCGCGGATTCTTAATAACGCCGAGTTCGGATGGACTTTAATGAGACTTTTCGGAGGAGAGCAGCGTGGCGTGATTGATAACGAGTTTGATGGCGGTAATTTTTCCAGAGGGTTATTGCTAATTAGGAGAGAGACGCTGTTGGCTAACTCTCCTCGGTAAGTTTTGATTCGGTGGGGGTGAGCTTTTCTCCTACTTCTTCTTTTGTTTTTCGAATGAGAAAAGAAGTTTGAGAGGCGTTGTGGAGAGGCTAGTGCGTTTAATGCGCGAGATATTTAAAACGGTAATTGGGTCAGTGTCCTTATTACGATTATCTGTTTTCCATAGTTATACCGGGATGAAAGTAGGTAAAGGTTGCTGTGTAGTGTAATATGTTGTCGATGTTACGTGGGAAATGCCTTGTATGATATAAAACTTTTTTTAAATAGACAAGGTTGTTTTTACCTTGATACAATACTTTTAAAGTATTGTTTCCTCAATTACAGTGTAATCTACTATATACGGACAATTCTAACTCATCTTAATTTCTCAAAAAGATAAAAAAACGTTTGAAATAACTTCTATACGACTATTAATAGGTATTTCAGCAATTCGTGTCAAGCTGTCTTTTTAGAATAAATTAAAATACTTTTCGCATCTTCGATACAAACCTTAATTCTATTCTCCGCTCTCGTGTTTCCTCAATTATCCACTAATAAACGAAATCCACAACCTCCACGCAAATCAGAATAAAATGCACTTCCCCTATTCACCTCTTCTACACCATATTCCTCCCCCATCACCTCGCAAAAAAACACGCACGCAAACCCTTTGTACTTGGCATCGCCTACAGAGACCTCTCACCTCTTTCCGGAATTTTATCCAAAAGCCCGCTTAATCTACTTGGTCATCCTGCGGATTTTTCTCCGGCTTTCTCGTCCGAGCCCGAGTGTTGGCCATTGTTCGCCGGCTAATTATGCCGTTGTGAGAGCGAAAAAAAATATCTCGGGCGCAACCGGGGGCGACGCCGAGAGCTCGTAAATTTCTCTCTCTCTCTCTCTCTCTCTCTTCCTCTCCCTCTCAGCTGTAAACGTCCTTCCTACCGCTTTGCACGCCGTTTCGACGACGGTCAATTAACCGTGTCCTGTAACAGAAGGTTCTTTTTCGTTGGTTCTTCGCGATCTCTCTTTCTTTTTCTCCGTTTTTTGGAAAAGGTAAAACGGACAAATTTGGGTGGTTTCTATAGAGCGAGATAATGTAGGTGAGTGTAATGTAGGTGAGTTTGTGTGTTTGGGAGGGGGGAAGAGCGAGTTCTTATCTAATTTCGTCTTGTTTTTAATCAAAGAGAATAAAGCAGTGATTACCGGTGTGTTTTCTTGTTGGGAAATCAGTTAGCGGTTCTAGTTTTACCTGAAATGAGAGAAAAACTTTTGTTACTTATAAGAAATTGTAAGTTTGAAAAAAAATGTAAATTAAATTACTGGATATCTCATTATAGTGAGAAGGTAATGAAATCTCAGTGGCCATTCGTAAAACGACTGGTAATATGTAATTAGTAGCGTGGATATTATTGCTTTCGAATTAGCGTTTTATCAGGAAACCATCTCGTTAATAGGTGCAATTTTTTGCATTAACTTTTTGCCAACGTTTGAATAAACGATGTTGAAAAAAGCTCCCAAGGATGAATTACAAGAATGTTGTTATAAAAAAAATTCAGATCGTAATTTAATTTTCACTAACTGATTTAATAGCAACAACTTTATATTTTAACTTATTATTCAGATTTCATCAGTTGATAATTCTATGACGAAAAGAATTAACATTGATTGCGACTTATGTACTCTTTTAAAACGTATATAAGAGGAAAGCCGATTTACTAATTAAAATTGTGAACAAAATCTCTTAATAATTCTTGAAACACACATTTACACTCTATAAATTTTCGCTACATTTTTAAAAACTGAATATTTCCTGCACACTAAATTTTACCAG
>JAPYZO010005544.1:0-13221 GCA_030522905.1 Torymus flavipes | reverse complement strand
ATGTACCACACCTCATTTGTATAGACTTACTTATAATTTACGAGATGTACCAGCGAAGGAATACATTATACTAAAGAACGGCTATATACGTATATACGAAAAAGAGAGAAGATAACGGAGCAGTTAATGAATTCACCCTTTTACCAAATGACAAATCGATCACGCGTTCGCATCACATACTTATATATACAAAGCCTTTGGCATTCGCCGTTTTATTTGGAAAATTTTGCCTCCCTCACTTCAAGATTTATCGTCAGTCGGCTGTCATTAGCGTTATACCAGCACCGCACGTTATACCAGCACCGCAGCGGCGCGGAAGAGTGATCGATTATTCACGAAGGGTAAAAAAATATTCTGCGCATAAATAAGATATTCACGTATGTATAATATATATAACGCGTATAGCATGCGAAAGAAAACTCGCAAAAGTGCGTGCACTGCATTTGACTGAAAGACAAAGAGAGAGAGAGAGAGAGAGAAAGAGAGCCGTCGTCTTTGTCTCTCACACACTCGAATTCAAAGCAAATAGTAATAGTTGTCTCTTCCGAGACAAATTTACATACCTCGGCGCCGCCACGACGAATTAACTCGGGAACTTACGTAGCTATAATGATTGTTCTTAGATTTTATGTATATATAACACACACAATCACGCACACGCCGTGTCCGTAATAACAATCCTAAACACAGAGAGTCGGAAAAGGAAACTCCTCTCCTCTAAAGTTTCACACCTCAGCTTTGCCGCGCGCACCCGCACCGATATAATGAAAGACAAGACCGCGCACAACTGCACCCACCTCTGCGTTACTTTTATTTCGTTCCCTCTTGTCTTTCTACCTACGTAATCTACCTGCGTGCGCGTGCGCTCTCCTTTATTAGCGCGGGCGAAGGGTGCGACTTTAATTCAAAATAATCGGACCGAGGTAATGAGAAAACAGGATATTGTACCAACGTGTATAGCTAGAACAGTACTCGGGTCAACGACTGCAAGCACGCGGATTAAGCCCGTAGAGGAGCGGAGGCGGGGATTTGCCCCGGACGAGGAGAGGACTGCTGCTGCTGCTGCTGGTGCGGTAGCAAATTGAACGGATCCCTTCGGTACAGGAGAGTTTTAAGAATTTCAGCGTTACATTTCTCAATTACCGCTCCCAGTGACGGCGAAGGTTCGTGATCACACTTTTGTATATATAGATACACAGGTGCTTTGCAGCGACGACGGTGCTGTCTAATTTTATGTATATAGCGGGGGGATGGCAGGGAGCTTAATTGATTAAGCCGCGGTTGCAGGAATTAAAAGTGCCGGGGTATTGTCCGACTATACAGGTGAGGGTAAAAAATTTGAAAACTTTTTGTACGGTGTATAAGCGTGTGGGGTCTATTAGGAGTTCGTATACTTTATAAGACGATTACAGTGAGCGGCGGTACGAGTATACCAATTGAATTCTCAATCGAGTGTAAAAGTTACAGAAAAAAAAAGAAGTAAGTCGATTAAAAGTTGATGCATTCACAGTGACGTATACACAGGTGTATGTTTATGTATATAATGTACATGTAGACGTAAAAGGAGAGAGTGCGAGCGAAACCGCGTTTCGCAACACTATACATAGGTACAACAGCGTCTTGATGTATCGAGGATTTTCGCGCGCGAGCGCACACACACTTTGTAAGGGTAAACAAACTTCGATTCAAACGTAATTTTTCTCGCCGCCAGTCGAGCCAATTCTCAGCGCGCTCTCTCCCTCTTGACTTCCAACAACAAACGTCTCGTTTCTGCGACGCATCAATATAAGAGAGCGAGGGAGGGAGAGAAGCGCGCTATAGAGGTACACGTAGTCTATATAATATACAGAGTCGGAGGCGCGAGAGGAGCGACTAGAAAACACACACAGCTTAAGAAGTCATTTATTTTTCTCTCCGTCTCGCCCTCGCGGTTTTTCGACCTGTTATACTCACCGCACGCGCGAGACTTAGTTTTCTGCTGCACGTGAATAAAAAAATAAACGGTTCGTACAATTCCGAGATTGCTTTTGCAGTGAATTAAGTATACGAGAGAAAATATATGTGTGTGTGTGGGTGGGTGCTGATGTCGAACGTTTTTTGCAGGATTTAAGCACCCGAGAAATATAAATACAGCGCGCGTACAATGAAAAGGGTATTATAAAAAGAAAAAAGATTTCCATCTTATGCTTCGCGTATATGTATGTAAGGTTCTTTGATACAGTATATATAAAATCGCTTTATTCGAGTGGAAGTACCGAGTATTCGCTTCGCGCAGAGGCGTATATTTATATACTTTGATTTAATGCACATAAATAAGTCGATTTTGCCTTTTATATTTTCTAGCGTGTACTATAAAAAAATCTAATTTCCGATATATTGTGGAATCATGCTTTTCCAATATTCTATACTTTCTCATGAAAAAACTAAGTATAAATATGGTTTCTTTAATAAAAAATAAATTTATTCATTTACACCCGTGTTCTTTACTCATACAATGACTTGATAGGTATACTACGCTCCGATTGGCACTGATGTAGGACATCCAGCACCTTCTCCATAATCTTCCCATGAATCTCGTCCTTCTCCTGTCCAGCGTCCAGACTAACCCAAGTCTCGGGCTCACTCAACTCCTGAAAGTTCTGTCGCACCTTCATCTGCGTCTCGGCGCGCTCGAATCTCTCCTCGCCCCAATTGGCGCGTCCCTGCTGCGCCTCCGCGGCGACGTCGAGGTACAGCACGAGGTCCGGCGCTGGTAGACCGCGATCGGGAGCTTTACACCAGTCGAGCGAACGGCCCGTCGTTGCAGCGCTGTAAGCCGCACCGGATGCTGCGTATTGGCTTTTATTGCATAGCGGCTTTACGTGCATTTTGCGTTTCAAATGAAAACCGAGAGAGATTGACTGTGCGGTGTAAGAGGGTGTGGGCCATGTTTGCGCGTAAATTTCGAAGGTGGCTGTGTATATATACTTTAGGGGAGAGATGATGAGAGACGCGAGTGCGTAAAGCGAACGCAATTTCCAGAAGTGCATGGTGTAATGTTTGGGGGTAAACTTTATATGTGGAAATGTTAAATTCAGATTGCATTTTGGAATGAAATTATTGCGATTCGGGTATTAGTTTTTATATATAACATAATATAGTGAAAGAATATAGTTGGAAGTCTAACACTAGTGTGATTAATATGTTGTCTGATCAGGAAATTTGATATATATGTAAACTTTCGATCATCTTTTATGAAGATTCCACTCCGCAGTCTATAACCGTTTTCCCCGGCTTCTAAGTATCTTTTATATCTATGAGAAATCAGTTGTTTAGAAAAGCGTCTAGTATCGTATCTCCGACGAGACTATAATATTTATAGTATAAGAATGATAAATTATCGTTAGATTGTTAGTTATTTGTTTTTATTCCGACAAATGGGTCAACTTAGTAAATTTGAAAGCCGTTTAAAATAACATTGTATGCCGGAATTCTTCGAGCGTGAATCAGCGAAATTACCGAAGCGAAATGCTGAGAAAAAATTCTCAATGTCTGGAACTACTCGCCTCTCGTAAAACTTTTCAGAGCCTTCGAGTTATTTATAATTTCTCTCTTTCTCCCATTCTTCCACCTTTTTAATGGCCATTCGCGCCCTGATACAAGATAAAATTCATTGTCTTGACATTTGCAAATACACAAAGGAAAAAAAAAGTATCATTCCACTGCTAAATAATTCACCGAGTACGCCGCCAGCTAACTATTGCGAAATTCATACTCAATATCATTACGGAGTAGTTTGAAATTTCATTACGTTCACAAATATATATATGGAAACGCAGCGCATCCTCGGTTAAACTTATTCCACGTCACACATCGTATATGCAGTTTTCCCCGAAATCAAGCAAAAGTCCGGGTTAAATTTTACATTTAACTTTCGATTCGTAATAAACTATGCGCAAATAAGCTCCTGCGCGCGCGAAAATTTTCATATAAATTGAAGCTCTGCACCTCCGAATGTTTGCTCTCTTTCTTTATCTCTCTCTCTCTCTCTCACACTTCATTCGCAAGTACGTTTAAATTTTATTCAAATCCCACACAAAACTTGAGTGCACACCCACATGAGCTACAATAACACGCGCCGGGAGCGTCGATATCGTTCTCCTTATGTCGCTCATAATCGGGATTAATCGGGAATCGGGCCGAGCGCGCTATAATTGAATAGCTTTCTTCCTTCGCCATGGCTTTCAGAAAAGAAAGTTCTGCGCTGATGCACTCCAAGTAAAAACTAAGTTGTTAGAGTGGAGGGGGTGGCGAGTTAGCTAAGGCAGTAGTCGGAAAAAGTATTAACGCGGCGAAGCTATATACGCGAGCGAAGTGAGGAGGGTGTAATGATAGCGGAAGAGCGAGAAGTTGGTTAAGTATGCATGCCCCGGCATTTTTCACTATACGAGCTGCTGGAGGAGGAAATGAACTCGGGCGAGTATTTATAGGCTGCTTTTGAAAAATTCGCGGGCATTATGTTTCAGCATTAATTTTAAAGAGCCGCGGTGTAGGGGTCGTAAGCCCTGTGTATATATAGGGCTAATGACCGGATGCTGCGCTCCCCGGCGTTTTTCGAGGATTTTCGGAGGGCGTGAATTATTTCGGCGCCAAGGGTGATTATTCGAGGCTTTCTTTTCTTGTCCTCTGGTGAAGGAAGGAAGCGGAATGGTAAAGAGAGATGAGTTAAGGGTTTTTCTTTTTTTAATTCATTTTGCTTTTGAGTATTTTTTCTTATTATAAATTCTTATAGTCAGGGAAAAATTATTATACTCTTTATTAGAATAGTTTTCATGAAAAAATTATTCCAGCAAATTTGTATCATTTTGCAAAAAAGTATTAAAGTGTCGACTTGGTTATATTTTTAACAATTTTCAGCGAATTAAACTCTCGCGCATGAAAAAGGTAAATTTTCCAACAAGATAATAATAATAAACGATGTTTGGGTTAAAGTCATTGTTTTGGTTGTAAATAATCGATTTTAATGTCTGTTGGTGAGGCAACTGTTTTTAAAGTTTAAATTTGTTTTTGAATTAGTTGTGACCACTGGCCAGTGTAACAAACCGCAGTAAATCTTATTAAACCGTTCTCACGAGAATAAAAAAGTTGAAGAGCAAATTTATAAATAAAACTTTTTACTGCCGCATATATTCCTCATTTTCTAACTTTAGACTTTTCCTAATTATAATGTTCGTAGTCGACTGACTTTTATAAAATTTCATCCAAACACTCTTATCAATTTAAAACTGTATTTCAGTTATGAAACCAAAAATATTCGCAGAACCATAATTTAATAAATGTACAGTCGCAAACACAGTTAAAAAGATTAGCACATACTCGTCTCCAAAACAACAACAGCCGTCGCCATCGCCGACGACGCCAACCCCATTGTCATTCTAAACGGCGGTCGCGCGCACCGCGTCGCGTCACCCTGGAAATATCGCGCGCTTGAAAGCAATGTCGTTTCATAAACTTTCCCACAATAAAGCAATGGAGCGTGCTCTCGACGCATATAGGGTTTTTGATCCCAAGAGGCTGTCGTCGTCGTCGTCGTCGTGGACGACGTCTCACCCCCCGTAACTTTCTCTCCTTTCCCCTCATCCTCTTCTCCTCCTCGCGGTGGACTTTAAAAAAACGAGGGTACTAGTAAAAAAACAAAATTAACCCCCTCCACGAGGTACAGTTGAGAGCGAGAGAGAGAGACAAAAAAGGAAACTCGGCGACCGAGAAGAGGAAAAAGTTCTTGAAGTGATATGAAGAAGTGTATTTGTTTAGCGTGTATAGGTGTGTGTATATATTGAGGGGTGGGGGAGAAAAGTGTAGTAGATTCTTTGAAAGATGTTTTCGAAATTCAGTTGTGAGAGTTTTTTGAGAGGTAAGTTAAAGCGAAGGTCTGTGTGTATATCTGTGTTTTTTCTTGGGGACCAGCGAAAAGTTTACAGTGCGCTGCCGGATATTTTTGACTGTGCTTTTTTGTGCAGAAAAATATGAAAGGATAAAGTTTCTTTTATACTTTATGAGCGCTTTGTATTTTTTGAAATGTGACATAGAGACTCCCGGCCGCGAAGGTTCTTACTTTTATCCTTCATTCCTTTATTTTTGCAAAACTCTCACACACATTTGAATACATCCACGCTCATTCTCACGCAAAATAAAATTAATTTATTGTATAATATCAACTATCGTATCATGTCTATATATATTTTCATTATATAGCAGAATATTTCTATATGTAAATATGTATATTTTAGTTCGAATTTCTCAAATCTTCTATCATATAAAGAAGAACAAATCGGTCGAAAATTACTCGAGGTCATCAACTACTTTAAAATGGACTCATTTTGGGTGGAAAACAATTTTTACATAATAAATTATTAGTATTTGAGGTGTAACAATTTTCGCGAAAATATAAGGCTACCCCGAGTACGGTCGTGCATAAAAAACTGGGTCGGATCCTCTCTTCCTTTGTACACTCGATGATGCGCGATAAGAGTGAATGAAAGAAGAAAAAAAATGCATCGTAGCTGCACCCCGTAATTTTTTGATAAAATCAAATTAAACCCTTAATACGCTCGTTACATCGCGTGCGTTACTGCTCTTTCTCCTCAACAATCACTCAGCTCGCGCGCTCTACCACTATGGCAATTCAATTAATCGCACGCGCTCGCGCCGATAATAACTCACCTGTCGACGACGAGGGTGGTACCAGCCTCGAGTTTTTCCCGAATACTCCCGGCGCACTCCCATCTGTTAGACGAGAAGAGCAGGTGCACCGCCTCCGGCGCCAGCTCGATCTTCTTCGCTAAATAGTCGTTTATTATGCTGCCAATCGACGTGCTGCGGTCTACAAGTGAGTATCCGGAAAAGAGAAGAGAAAAAATAATAGGAAAAAAATTAGTGAGCGAACGTAAGTTATGTGAGCAGTATGATAAAGGTAGTTTTATATGAGATAGTGAATTTGAGTAGCGAGTGCCATCTGTTGTGGGTTGGGCAAATATAGGTAACTGCGGAATACTTTTTAAATGGATAACAGGATAACTAGATAAGTAATACCTATAATGTAACATACAAGTAGTGTGAAATGTATAGAAAAGCCGGTGAATATATGGTAATGTGAAGTATGAAACACTATAATTAGCAAAACTATTAGATATTTAACGTAAACTATAAACTAGAACATCGAGTAATAAGGAATCTCGCAAGTAATACAATTTAAAATGATTAGTTTCAAAACTAAACAAAAACAGAAAGACAAATCTCGCAGCTTACCGGGAAAGACACCTCTCTCGACTGATACATTTCGCTTTTTCAGCTCATGCGTCAGAAGTGATACCTGCGTTGATTTTCCCGCCCGATCGAGTCCTTCCAACACGATAAATGCCCCGCGTTTCATGGCTCCTATAATCCTCACAGCCTATTTTAATGCCTATATAACGGTGATCACGTGTATCGTAGCCACGCGTTTTCACCACTCACTGCTACCAGACGTTTGTAAACTTAAACAATATTGCGCCGTCGCCGCCGGTACGGTTGATCTTCGCCGAACGAACGCCGAATTCGGCCAGGCGCTGACCTCTCGTGGTAACACCATGCAAGTACAGTGTGAGGCCACGTGATCGTGGCTCTGAAATTGGAATTTTGGAGCGCGTTTTGAGATGATTTCTTTTTTATTTGGTTTTATTTTTTAAAGAAAAAGTTGAGATCTAGGATGTTGTTAAAATGAGATTAGAATCCGATGAAAAAAATGCTTTGAAATATTATAAATGAAAGTAATGGAAATTGTAAATAAACAAACTGAGATGTTCTGAAGTAGAATTCACCTTTGAAGTAAAAGAGTTGGATTTATGGTTTGCTAAAGTACTCATTATCTCTCTTATCAGTGCAATTAAGACTTGCGCTTACCGCACCTGTAATAGAATAGGTATAACAATAATGATTTTTTAAATGCATCGCGCAGGCGCACTGAGCAGCACCTGACTCTTCGTTGGTTGCCAACTTAAAAAACCTCCTTTCCTTTTTTATCTCCCACTTATGATATACTTGTAGGATCTCCAACAGTCCAACCCACTAATTCTCCCCGCGAATCACTGCAATACTGCCAATACAATAATCATGATTACATCACCCGGCGAATCTCATCTCGTATATCACGCGAAGATACAGCAGACGTAGGTAGACAGCAATCGTCTCACCTTGTTTACAACCTCAAACACGCCCCGCTGATAAGTAGGTCTTGTAGCGAGAGCGCAGTGTAGCGCAGCTGATGTCTGGGCGTGCATAAAAAGAAAGAGACAGAGCGACTGCTGCCGACTGCAGGAAACTGTAGCACACACATATACTTAGCCATACGCAGACATACGCAGTGCTTGCTTCTCGATGCTCAGTCATCCCGCTCGTCGGCTCCAGTGCAGTGCTGTGATAACACTACTCATTCGCGATAAAGCTGCAGGTAGCTTGTCCCGTACTGCCAGTAGTTCGGTAGTTCGCAGACGCGCAGCTCTTCTGATAACTGAGCAGCAGCGAGCTGTTAGTGTCTTAGCAACTACCAACGCCGCTAACGCTGGTTTCCTAACCTCCCAGCGCCGTCATTGTTTGAGCGTTGCTGCATCGTCGACATCGTCGCTGCAGCATCACAGTTGTTTGGGGTTCGACAGCAAGAGATTTTCCAGCGCAGCGATGGGCCCGAAGTACAATTATCCGAAAGCGCGTCGTGACGAGACGGCTGTTGATACGTATCATGGAGTTGAGGTGAGCAGGGATTTTAAGAATATTAGGCTATGATGTGGTGATCTTTGTTGGGCGTGTTTTCGTGGTTTTTGGATTGTCATTGTATGGTATTTTTAGATCCGCGATCCGTACAAATGGTTGGAGGATCCTGATTCAGAGGAGACAAAAGCATATGTTGATGCTCAGAATGCCATAACAACTCCCTTCTTGCACGCTTGTCCTAAACGCCAGGCAATTTATGATCGACTTAAGCAGCTCTGGGACTACCCCAAGTATTCGTGTCCTGTCAAGCAAGGCGACAAATATTATTTTTATATGAACACAGGGTTACAAAATCAAAGGTATGTTGTTAATTTTCTAGATGAGTTTAAAATGTCCTCAATTCAACAATGAGATGGTTCCTAAATTTTTTTTCAGTGTATTATATGTACAAGACTCACTAGATGGAGAACCAAGGGTTTTCCTTGATCCCAATACACTTTCTGCGGATGGAACTGTAGCCATTTCCAATGGAGAATTTAGTGAAGATGGAAGTATTTATGCTTATGCCTTATCTGCCAGTGGATCAGATTGGAATACAATTCACTTTATGAATACTAAGACTGGTATGATATATATTATTGAAAAATTAAGTATAATTGCAAGTGTTAAATATCTTATACATCGAATTGTGTTTATAGGTGAAAAATACCCCGAAATTTTGGAGAAAGTGAAGTATTCATCAATAACATGGACCCATGATAATGCTGGAGTTTTTTATGCCTGCTATCCTGAGCAGTTGGAAAAAGCTGATGGCTCAGAAACATTCATTAACAAGAATCAAAAATTATGTTACCATAGAGTTGGCACATCTCAGAAGGACGATGTCGTCGTGGTTGATTTTCCTGAGCATCCTTTGTGGAGAATGTGAGTGTCAATAAATTTTCTTTCTTGTGAGTATGAAAATTAGTTACCTTGTATTACTTTCAGAGATGCAGAGGTTACGGATTGTGGACGATGGCTAATTGTCATGCCACAACAAGAGTGTCGGGATAATTTAGTCTTCTTTGCAAAACTAGAAGATAAAATCAAAGATAAACTGCCATTGACAGAAGTAGTTGGGACTTTAGAAGCTGGTTACGAATATGTAGCTAATTTGGGCACAAAAGCCATTTTCAGGACAAACAAAGGTGCTCCCAATTTCAGACTGATAGCTGTAGATTTGGAAAATTTCAAATTAAACGAGTGGACGGAAATTATAGCAGAACACCCACACAATGTTTTAGACTGGGCATGTGCTGTTGATAAAGACAAGCTTGTTGTTTGTTATATTGAAGATGTTAAGGTATGTTTGACTAAGCAATTTATCTTTTTCACACAATTTGACAAATAATTTTACCTCTTGAAAATTTTATTTTGTTAGAATGTATTAGGAGTTCACAGTTTAGAAACTGGAAAGTTACTTAGACAGTTACCTTTAGATGTAGGAACGGTAGTCGGTTTCTCTGGAGACAAAAAGTATTCAGAAATATTCTACCAATTTACTTCTTTTCTAACACCTGGAATAATTTATACCATAGATCTTAAGTCTAGCGAACCATCAAAGGTAATAAAAAAGTTTATTAAATCAATGGATATTAAATAATTTGTAATAATTTTTATTATTATTTAATAATTTTACTAATCACAGGTGTTCCGTGAAATTAAAGTTAACGAGTTTGACGCAAGTGTATACAAAACCACTCAAATATTTTACCCCAGCAAAGATGGAACCAAAATTCCCATGTTTATCGTCCACAAAAAAGTAAGATTTTATTTACGGTGTAATAAACTATATTATAACATGTATACGTAGAAGTGTAAATGAATTTAAATATCTACCAGGATATCGTACTAGACGGCTCGTCACCTGCTCTGCTTTACGGATATGGAGGCTTCAATGTCAGCATTCAACCTACTTTCAGCGTCACGCGACTAGTCTTTTTACAGCATCTTAATGGTGTTGTAGCAATTCCCAACATTCGCGGAGGAGGGTAAATAGCTTCTTTCAAAAGATAAAATTAATGAAATTTCATTTCTCAAAAAATGAACGTTAATGCATTCTTTCAGCGAATACGGTGAAAAATGGCATAACGGTGGGCGATTTGCAAATAAGCAGAACTGTTTCGATGACTTCCAATGTGCTGCTGAATATTTGATCGATAATAAATACACGGTTGCGAAAAAATTGACTATCCAAGGTGGTAGCAACGGTGGTCTTATTGTAGGTGCATGCATCAATCAGAGGCCCGATTTGTTTGGTGCTGCCATTGCTCAAGTCGGGTAAGCTAATTTATTCCTCTCTACCATTTAAATTAAATTAAAATATCTAATACAATATAAACTACAATTCTTGTCATTCTTTTCAAAGCATTCCAAATTATTTTACCTGTAAAAAAAAAATAATTAAAACTTGCAAAACTGCTCTATATTGTTCAAAAACCTAATCATTAACCATTTATTTTACTTTACAGTGTCATGGACATGCTGAAATTCCACAAGTTTACTGTTGGTTACGCCTGGACGTCGGACTATGGAAGCTCTGACAATAACGAGCACTTTAAGACCCTGATCAAGTACTCGCCCCTGCACAACGTGAGGCCCCCACGGGACGGAGTGCAATACCCGGCAACGCTGCTTCTCACTGCCGATCACGACGACCGAGTCGTGCCGCTGCATAGTTTGAAACTCATAGCAACGCTGCAGCATGAGATCGGCAGCAATCCGCTGCAGACAAATCCTCTGCTCATTAGGATCGATGTCAAGGCCGGACATGGCCGGGGGAAGCCGACCTCAAAAGTGGTAAGAATTTGTTACCTTGATGACGTGGTTGCTACTGTGCAATGTTGTAACGGCACAAAGTTATTATTTAAAAAAAAAAAGTTTTTACAACATTGTACTTGTAGCATAAGCAACTAAAATTTCTATTTCAAATATACTAATTAATTCTCTTTTTTTCTCTTTCCTCTTCCACCCCTCTCTTCCCTTTTCTATTTCGAACTTTTTTTTTTAGATTGAAGAAAGCACTGACATCCTATCTTTCGTGGTACAAACGCTAAACCTCGAATTCAAATAAACTGTACATATACACATAAATTTCTAAGCAGGCCGTGGTCTGGCATTTACATTAATGAAGCTAATTTTATAAAGATTTAAGATAAATTCTAATGCATTTCTTGTGATTACATTTTCAATTTTTCTTAAACTAAAAAAATAAAATTTTGCTATTCATAAATCGGAGTTTTATTTCGAACAACACATTTATCATCTCAAAAATCCAATCAATCTTTAATATTTATTCTTATGTTTACATCCGGATTTTGTTTTTTAACAAATTTTTCGTCTCCACTTTATTTTTCTTTCACATCGTTTACTCCAAAACTCTTCTCCCCAAACAATCTGACCTCTTCCACATTGAACCCCATCCATCTAAATACAGATTCGAGAAAAAGGAAAAAGAAAACATTACCTCTTCTTTAAAGACGCAAGATTAAAATCGCGTCACCCCCAAGTAAGTATGCTTGCCTACGCTCACGCATTCCCCTTCGCCACGGGGAATCCAGCTAGCACATACGCGCAGACACGGAGTCAGCGTAAAACGTGCTCTGCCCATGTACTCGTACACGCCAGTTATCTTGGAAGGACATTATTAGGTACAGTGTTTGGCAACAGCAGCGTCGTAGCGCAAAATCATCCGACATAAAGCTACTGCTCTCTTTCGCTCTCCTCATATACGATCTATAGCAAGCGCTCATTGCACCCGACTCGAGTTCTGCGAGGCCAATGACCAGGACGTTTCCACGATCATCCCCTCTCTGCAGGGGGCTACGAAAATGAAAATTCCCGACGAAACTATTCATCATAACGGGATGATGGTATAGTTTGGTCTAAGCGCGTAATTACTTTGCGTGCACATGTGTTGTGTGCGAGTGAGGGAGAGACAGAGAAAGTGTGAGGCGCGTCTTGTGGAAAGGTCGGGTTTGTTTACGATGTGCTGCGCACAGGTATAAGACTGCTCGGCTCTCCCGCACCCGATTGGCCAGGGGGCGGCTCGACGCTGCGGCGCTTTCGGCTGCTTCGGAGCTATCGGGTCAGTGTCAATTCTCATACCGACGGTGAGAGACGCACACCGCCGGTGATTGAGAAAGGTTGTACACTCGAGGAAGAGGAGTAGAAAAGTGAACAGTTTTAAGAGAGACATAGCACGACATCGGTGACACCGGCGAATCTTCGGCAGGCACTGGAGAGTCAGACAGACAACACAACTGCGCGACTTAAGGTACCATATATTTTCCATCTCACTGTCTAAATGTGTGTCTGGGAACGTGTTTTTACTATGACAGTGCGGTTTGTGTGCGTGTTTTCTTTTATACCTATGATGGAAATGGTTTTCTCCTCTCAATTTGTGTTCTGTGCGGTTTTCGAAAGCCGATCGGTTTTGTTCGCGAACGCGTAAAT
>JAPYZO010005543.1:0-15624 GCA_030522905.1 Torymus flavipes | reverse complement strand
TTATACCATGCATACATATTGGTATTAGTTTAGATAATCTGTTGAATTTTTGAAATATCCAATATTTATTGAGTGTAAAGATTTTTTATTTTTAATCTTTTCATCCTCTAATATAATCCTTTCTCAGTCATTATTCATACATTTTATTTTATTTCAATTGTTCTGAATTACCGAAAATATTTTAAAACGAACTAGGGATTGTATAATACACATTAATGATTCTTTTTGATAACGAATTGTCTACTGAGTAAAAAAATCTTTTTCGAAATATTGTATTCGCAAAACAACTTTTTTATTCATTTCATGGGACTTGTTCCGTCCAAAACATATAATGACTGAAAGTTTCAACATGTTGTAGTAATAGTGTATTTTGTTACAAAAGAAACTTTTTCTCTCAAGATAGTATTTATTCCGTAGCGCATATAGAGTTTTCATTCCTTTTATTTCCAATAATCACCACTTGAATTTGTGCTTTACAAAATGTCACTTATTATATGTAAATAAAAAACTTCAGCAAAAAGTACGTCTACATTCGTCTAAAAGTTATGAATTCATTCCAGCACAGCGAGTAAAATTTAAAAACAAATCAAGTTAAATTCAACGTATCTTTTATTGCAACAAAACCTCCTCCAATATTATAAAATTCGATTCTACTCTAAAAAAAACACAGACTATCAATTACGAATCGCTGTTTAGTACAACGGAAACATATAGCAATCGCGGAGCGAGAACGATATTTACGCATCGCTCCGATTTGTTTGCCAAGCGCTTCATTGATTAAATTTTCAATGAGTCGTTGCAAATTCGATTTTTCGCCGTTGCACTGCAGCGCTCTCTCCCACGCGGCATTAAATGCGAATTGGAAATCGAGTTGTCCCGCCGTGACTGAAATATTCATCAATTTTCCCGCAAAAAGCCCCCGCCAAGCGCATTTTTTAACCGTATTTACGTTTTAATTTAAAAAGCAGAGATCGTCGAAAATTAATTATGTCCACGTGAAACCGTAGCAAAGGTTGCCGCTAATTCGACCACCGCAGCAGCAACAAACGCGTCTTTCCTTTCAATTTCCAACTTTTTAATAAAGAAGCAACGGGGAGAAATTGAAAAACTATTGCGAAAAGCGAGGCAGAGGGCGCAAAAAAGCAGCTGTGTAGCGCGCGAGTCCGAGTGGGTGGAAACGACGCGATGAGAGCGAAATTAATGCGGCGCGTTGGCGTGCAGTGCATGTGTATATATAGATACAGTAGGAGAGAAAAGAAAGGGAGAAAAAGAGAATCCGATATTGACGGGAGATAGAGAGGACTACGTCGACAGCGATTTCAGCTTCAAAAGCGGCGTTTTGGCGCTCTCTCTCGGTGCCTTTGTTTATTGAAATCGAGGGAAAATATCGCGGTGAATGCCGATTTTTTACTCTTTCGACATGTTTCGCTTGTAATATTCAACTGTCATTCTAATTACGAAAAATTCGAGTGAAGCATCGTAACCAAAAATACAATATCAAAAGCTTCATTTATATACCGCAATCCTTTCGAAAATTTGCCGCATTGCCTATAAGAACAGCGGCGTAATGACGCGTAAACCTACATCATACTGCCACTTCATCAGAACGGCGATTCAATTATAATCTCCCGAAAGTTTATAATCGCCCGCGTCTATTACAGGCGAAGAGAGTTAACTTTGCCGAACCGAGTCGTCAGGGAGGAACAATATTCGGCTCGAGACGACTAATCCCCGCTCTCGCACCGCCGACAAGGAGCTCTCCAAGTGTAAAATCGATTTCGAATTGCCTCGTCGCGCGGATTGCGGTCGGGCTTTTGGAAAATTTCGAGTGGTTTTTGTGGATGGAAAATGTTTTTGTTGCGTGAGTGGCCGAGGGTAGCGTGATTTTTATGGATAGCTGTAGGTTTTAGTATAATAATTTTATAGGTAATAAAAATATTGTGTGTAAAGTAGTGTATTGAAAGAATTTTTTTAAAAGGTGGTACAAAAATTATATTCTATAATATTCGCTATTTTTATTTAAAGTAATGGTAATGTTAAGGTTGCCATAGTTGACCAGTTATTGCGACGAGATTCTGAACATTTTATGGTAATTTTTAGAAAGGAAGATATCGCGGAATTTAAGGAATAGAGGAACGCAGGTGGACATAGAAAGCGAATGCTATTGTGTAGAGCTTGTAGAATATAAAATTTAAATATGAATTTAATCGAAAGAAACGCAAGGAAAGTAGAAATGAATAAGGATTACGTTTCCTAATATAAGTAAAAAGAATCGTGATTTCATTCGACATTCAGTAGTAAAAATTGTACAAAATAACTTTTTATATAGATATTTCCCTTTCTATATACATAGATAAATTCGTATGTAAATGCTCAAGTTCGCATGTATCCCTTATGCTTCTATCAGTTCTATACATTCTCCATATTCATCTAGGAGGCCTGTGGGCACCCTCCTTTCGTAAACTTTGTAAGCAAGATACCCATCCGCCCTTATGTATAAAATACAAACAGGACGTCATAAAATCAACGTGACCACGTAAACTTCCAAAAACCTCGAGCATCTAAACAAAAACTTATTTATACACAATTTAAACCCCATGGTCCTAATCATCTTATCAAGTATCCCCATTATTTTTTGCAACTTTCGACAAACTCTGGCATCAGTTTTCTGCATCCCCTTCCAACGAACCTCGAGTCTCATCCTTTTATCAAGTCCAGCATCGCCGCGCTCCCTCACGTGAAATTCCATATTTTCCGACAAATGACAAGCCACATTTCCCCCCCGTTACTGGGCGAATTAATTTTTCCATCACACCCCACAGCCACCCTAACAATCTCCGGGTACGTCCCGTTGTCAGCACTGGCTCAGCACAAACGCTATCTCCCTCTCTTCCCGTTCGCCGGTGCGGAGATAAATCGAGACCCTGTCGCCTAATAACAATCATAAGAGCCCCGGGGGGTCGTGAAATTCCGGTCACGCCCCAGCGGCGTATCAATTTTGTCCTTCTGTTCGGTAATTCTCCTTTTTCACGTTCTTTCCTTTTTTGTGTTGCCTGTCTTAGGGGGAAGGTCGTTAGGATTTTTCAGGAAGCCGGCACTCGGAAGTAGTTTCGTCGGGGAGGAGGAGGAGACGAAGAGTTGCGGTTTCATAAGCTCGAGGGAGTCTCTTGTTTTCTTTTTTAATTTGCGGCCGGAATTAAGTAGTCGGGGGTGTATTCACTTTGGCTCGCGCGCGCGGGCTGTGAGGCGAATGGTAATGAGCTTCGAGGGATGCGCGGCTTTCCTTAGAAATTCAGCTCTTCTGGAGTTGTGTGTTTTTTGTGGGAATTTTCAGGGATTTAGAGTTTCTAAAGAATTTCTTACTTTATTATTGCAGGTACATTCGTCCCCGTTTAAAGCATCGAAAACATGCCTGACTGCACAGCGATTCTGTATTCGCAGGTATATTTGGCTTCGAAAGTAGGCCGCATTTTTATGGAATACATGAGGATTTCTCTTGGGAGTGGAGGAAAAATCAGGTGAATATAGCACATTGATCACTCTGTTGATTAATTCTCGGGCTCCAAAATCAGTCAGACGAATATTAAAAATATTTGCAGTGGGCTGCCAAAATTCACATTTTTTCATGATTATAAGAGTACAACAAATAATTATTCATCAACCGTTATATAATTCATAGGTTTCTGTTAATAAGACTGCTTCTTTCATTTTTTTCCCACAATTATACATTCAAAATTGAAAAAAAAAACTTTATTAAAAACTTCCACAACCCTGTAAATACCTTTCGAACAAAGCCAAAAGTAAACCGCGCCATCGTCACACATCTCGTAATGTACATTTGCGAAATCCCCTGTAATCAGCGAACCAAGCATTAAACGCGACAGATTATCAAGTCAACGGTCACCGAGTGCTCTCGCATTACGAATCGGCGCGAATCTCATTTGATCCTCTGAGCAAAAAATCGTCGAGGAGAGAGTAGCGGAAGGTCGTTAAATTTCAATTAGGTGCCGAGCGAGCAAGCAAGAAAAAGCTCTGGCCCACTTGGCTGGCTAAGGGAGAGAAAGAAGCGAGGTTTCTCTTTGGTGGTAAGGATGCTTTTAAAGATGAATTGGAAAAGTTTTTATCGGGGGCGGAGATTTTTTTTGGTAGATTTGGGTTGTTGATTAGGGTAGTAGGTACGTGTTGTTTGTTAGTTGGGAGGAATTTGTATGTTTTCTTTTTTTATATTTAATACTGTTTGTAATTGCTGATTCTACTTTTCACACAGTTGATTTAGCTTCAAAATGATAAGTTATAATTCTACTTAAATCGGTAGTGGTAGAAGTAACGTTAAAAAATGTAGAACCCTCCTTTTATTAAAGTAGAATTGGTACTATAATTTTAAATATAAAGTTGTTATTACTATAAAGTTAGTTTTACTTTGTACTAATTTAACTTCCTCCTAAACCAGTTGATTTCACTAATGCAAAGAGGTTATAGATTAACTTTTTTTTCCGCTTGGTCAAGTTTAAATAGAGGTTTCTCGATTTTTCTAGTTTTATTGGAGGCGTTAAAGTTACGCTTCTACAAGTAAAGAACCTTAGTAAAAGTGTATCTAGATAAAACTATTTAATTTATTATTAGGCTATACATAGTGAAATATTTAGAGCTAATTAGATAATTTGAATAATATTCAAATTCATTGTACTAGTAATGGCATTCATTTTATTTATATTTGTACGTAGCAGTTTAACGTCGATTTAAACTTTTTTCAAAACGAAATCTTCAAATTTTTTTAACGTTAACTTACTAACGAGGATTACTAACTGTTATTTCTTTGTTTATCGATCTTTATTTATTATCATCAATACAAGAAGTACTTTACCTAATGATAATAGGCCTAAACAATAAACTAAACACGGTATTTAAAACAAAAAAAAAAAGGAAAATAAGACAGCCTTACATCTTTACAGCATTCAAAAGAGTTATTTCAATCTCGAGACGCCTTTTCCAGCCTATACTCTGAAAATCTCGTGCTCGCCTTTTTTTTCGAAATCCACTAAATCGTACTTAACCGCTCGAGCGTGCTCTCATTCACACTTCTCACCTCTCTTATATTTGCCGAGCCGCGCGAGGTCAAACTTTTAATTCAACCGTCATCAAGTTGAAGCATGCGCATCATACTTTTTTTGAAACGTGAAATTTTTATCATTTATTAACGCAGAGGCAAGTTTTGATTTGCATATTTAAGTAGATCTGTTTTATGCTAACTAAATTTGGGACTCGAGCTGCACGTTTGTTACATTTCACGAATGGCGGACGTGGTAATACCCGCGAGTTTTCAATTTGTACGTGGAAATTCGCGTTTACGCTTGATTTTGAAAATGAATTTAGTTTCGCTTATAACTAATTGATAATGGTGTTCGTTAATCAGTGATTAGAAAATACCTCATAATTGTATTATTGGATCGTTAAAATGATTTACGCATGGTCAGTAATACCTAAACTATATATATAAGTAGTTAAACTACACAACAATTATAACTTTCCCAGCATCCCGAGAATTCGAAAACAAAAAGACACAGTCCAAGCTTTTCCAGAACTTCCATTGTTCCCCGCCACAGTCAGTCGGCATTGTTTCGCAATCTAAAACGAAATTCCTTTAGAAACTTCGTCCCCAAATGACGAAAGTAGATGATTCAACGCTGTATAACCGTAAAAAACGCCGTACTTCCTTTTTCTACGCGCCTTACAATTATTCATCCGATGCGATTCGGCGAGTTATTTCAATCACCGCAAACATTTGCATTTCATCGGCGCGTTCCATAGGCTGCGTGTTTGCATGCTGAGTGATTTATCCCATTAAGTGCGTAGATAGCGGCCGCGTAAGCGCGATGTGTGCGATCCTAAGCCCGCGGAGATCATTTGTTTCCATGTTATATGCTCATCGTGAACTATTTGTTCGCGCCGAATATCTGCGGTATTCGCAAAATTAAGCGTTTGTTGAACATGAAAAGTAAAATATGTTGATAAATTGTTTTTTTATGTTTCTTTGAGTAATCTTATCAGAGCAAATATTTAATAATAATATGATAAATAAACAAAATTTCATTCTATACGGTATTTTGTAGATTTTGTAACGTAACAATTAGGAGCAGAAAGAGAATAGGCTGAAATAAGTTTTGGACGAGTACTGTAAGATGTGGTAATTAAAAATCTGATTTATGGGCGGTATAAGTCAGCTTCCATATCGCAAACTCGTTGGCCACGTTAAACTATAAAAGTTATATTCCAAGATTTTAAGAAACCGAACATGTGGTTTGGGAAAATAAAAATTGGGGCAACAAAACGCGTATATAAAATCATAAAATCCTTGATATTCGCAACAATCAAAACACAACGCCGCGAATGTCAGAAAAAGAAGAAAACTTGTATTGATAAGCTAAAAATAACCAATTCTCATAAAAAATTCTATTTATCGCATAAAACTTTTAAAATAAAAATAATAATAATAATGACTACAATTGAAATGAGATAAATCGAAACTGTTACACATTGAAAAAGCGAAGGCCGCGGTATAAGTACGTAGAATTTTTTTTAAGGAATAAATCGCGCACGAACTTTACTTTAAATATTAAAATATTTCAATATTTATATTCAACTAATATTGATGCTCGATGTGTATACATTGCTCTTTCATATACAAATCGAACGTTCTATCTATATATCTCGCTATCCAAACATAAAAAAAAGGATACCATCGGTTACAGGTATAGGAACTGACCCTACGGGGAAACGGTAAAACCACGATGAATCAATGAATTAAATTGCTATCTTTGAAACAAAACATCTCACCTCCCCTTCAAACTTCAAAAACCAAAATTTCTTAAATTTCGCGCTTTCGCAACCCTCAAATCATCATGAAATAGATTTTATTCCTTTATTAACCAACCCTTAAAAACACTATTCCCACCGTCGGAAACACCACAACAGCAGCCACGCACGAGCGACCCTTGCGCACATATACCGCACCCTCAAAGCCAACACAATTACGCGGCGGCGCTTCGAATGTGAAATTGAATCGCGCCGTAAATTGCTCTCGCCACATCGCATGTACACGTATATATACAGAGCCCGGATGTGTGTGTATATAAATACATCAGGCGTGAGCGAGCGCACAGAAGCGCTTTTATTGCCGGCAGGGCGGCCGCAGGTAGGTATATATGATTGATCGCGTCTTCAGCGCAGGGGTGCGATGAGTCTTTTTTTCTCTCTCTCTCTCTCTCTGGCGTCAAATGGAATGGAGTCGTTTTATGAGGAGGGTAGGAAAAAAGAAGAGAGAGAGGTTTAAGTGGCGAGTAATGGGGCGTAGAGGTAACAATAGACCAAGGGACGGGTCGAGGATTATACTTTGGGTTGTATATCTTTATTTTCTTTGCTCTGAAGAGTAAGTTGCTTAATATATAGCTAGTTTATTAGATGAGATTACTGAAATCTCTGTTCACTTTTCAAAATGGATAGAATTTTGCTTGTTTTGTTTGCACCTTTTTTTTATATATTTATCTTACTTGTCCGGAATTTTTCTCTCGAATAAACGTGAGAAATATACATTTGTAAAATTGATTTCTTTACGGCGGAAAATTGGGCTATATATCTTCGTTATTTCCAATCAATCTAACGATATATTATAGTACCTTAAAATTGATGTGGATTTCAGCAAGGTTATAAAGTAGAATGACAGATAAACTGTGAAATGTGATTTTCGCGTTAACTCCCATACAGTCCGATATTCTACATTTTATGTAGTCGAAGGGAAGATTACGGAAAATGTGTGCGGAAGCCTCATTTGTTCTACATTAGTACTATACGATTCTCGTGCACTTTTGTTCCACATATATTAACTACAAAAAATATTCCTTTTAACGTAAAATTAACATTATGTTATTATAGTGAAAATTTCATTTCCAGCGATAGATCGTAATAAATCAAATTTAAATTAACGCCGGTGCCCGTTGCTATAGTATTAAACGTGAAATTGCGTTTTAGAATTAGCTGCTATGTGAATAATATTCATCAGAGTTTCGTGATTATAGTATGTATAAAGCTAATAATATAATATGTTTCATAGAAACTGAATTTGTACATATAGTTTGAATATTATTTTGAAACAAACTAGTTAATTCATGTATTATGAGTAAAACAATGCCACATTAATATATGTAGTTTATCAATTAAATAGTATTATACTAAATTGAAGTCGGAGTCAATAAATTCAAAACCAATTTCAATAATCCTTTTTTTGTTTTTATCAGCGGTTACCGCTGCCATTGTTATGCTCCCATTATAAAAGGCACCTCATAAAAATTCAAATTGAATTTGAATTCACTGCTCTCTCGGGTGTTATTTTGCCATTTTCCAAATACAAGCAATTTAAAATTCATAGGAAAATTATTATATCGTAGTAAAACATTTACGAGATGCGAATTATACTAGAAAATAAACTCGCACGTGAAAATTTAACGAACTTCTAATTGCGGTTGAACTTTAATCTTTCAATTTTTTTCGTATAATAGCATTAGCGTAATTTCTTCCCTTTGAAGAGGATTTCAGAGGCATTACGCCTTTCATTATGAGGGTTGAATTTTTTCAAGAAAAAAGAATTTCAAAAATTTTCGGCATGAAAAATGGATGAGTCACACACGACCTCGTTAACCGGGAAGTTTTAACGTAACTATGTAATCGTTATGCGTGTATACATTATTTAAAAATTGCGCTGGAATTTCAGCATTAAAATATTTAAGAAATTTTCCTATACATAAAAAGCTATTATTTTTAAAAAATTGTGTACTATGTAAAGGTTGACATTGATATTTTACCGAAAGTATCTAAACTATGTGAGCTGCTGCATGTTATCACGTGGAGAAGGTGCACAGTTGAATTATGGCATTTTTTTATTAAAACATCACGTGCCTGTCAACGTAATCAAGATTTGATGGAACAAAAGCGTACCAAAATTTTATATAAGCAAAAAACTATAAAACCGCACTAACTCTAATCTCAAAGTAACATAAAAAGCCAAAATTACTTCACCTTCCCAACAAATAATCTTTGCTTCAAGCATCAAACAATCGTGAATCAAAAACCCCAACCTATCCCCAAATCATTACTATAGCCCTCACAAATCCACTAACCTAATCCCTCGATCATTCTCGGCCCACCGATCAAAGCGCACCACACCACAAGAATAAAAAACCATCCCTACCCACGCTCCCACAAAAAGAAAACCGCGAGGCGGAGACATCATCAGCCCGCTCGTCCGTGCGGAAATTTCGAATATGAACGCGGCGCTCTCTGTGTGTAGTTTGCCCTCGCGATTTGCCGCCGACCCTGACCCAACACCCTCGCGTCGATCTTTCATTTTACGTTTCTCTGAGCTTCGCGTTATTTTTCTTTTCTTTTATTTTTTTAAGGCTTTCTCTGGTTACTTCTACGCTTACGCGCTATTGCGCGCGACCTTGCACAAACGTATAAATTTGCCAGGAGTTTTCTCTTTTTCGGTTTTTCCGTGATTTACGCACCTTTCCTTATCTTCCAGCTCGTAAATCTTAGCCACTTTTCCCTATCACTTTTATTCTTTCTCGCACTTTATCCCGTGTTTCTACTATATCCCGCGCTTGTTTTTTTTACCCTTCCTAACGCGTATTTACATTTTTTTCGGGTTATATAAACCTGTGGGGAGTTTTCCGATCATTTTTTTTACATAAATCGCAAAACCTGAAATTTATTCGTCGAAAAGTATGGCGCAAATAATGAATTATTAATAATAAGAAATTAAAATAGTAGAGTGAGAAAAAAAGTATAGCGTATAGCAGTTTTTACAAATTTTCTATAATAATTATGATGAAAATAAGAAAAAAAACTTTTATTTATTCAAATGGTAAATTTTACAGAACGACGGATCTACTTATCGTCTAGTAGAAAAAAAAGTAAGATTTTCCCTGAATACTTCACCTTTAAAAAGCTTTTAGTTCTAAAAATAAAATGAAAAAAGTCGACATAATTACTTTTATTATTCATAGCATAGTTACTTTAATGAATTATAAAATAAATATACCGTTTCATGAGCAATTATTACATGTCCACGTCAATTATATAATTCTTAATTGAAAAATATCTCAATCCTCTATACCTTAAACAGATAAATCACGTGTCGCGACTTTTCTTTATTAGAGTTTTAAAAAAATTATAAAAATTACTTGCTATAACCTATTCTATCTGTACACACCTCGTATAAATATATAGTGTCATTTTCTAAAGCTCAAATAATTTAATTTTTACCAAATCAAAATTATCAACAAATGTTCCTCCCCATATATATTTAATTCGATATGTTAATATCTTCCAGACCGACAATTACATTCGGTCACTTTCACAATTTTCCACTAATAAAAGTCGAAACATCCCGTCCACCGCGCCTCTATCCACCCTCGCACTTACACACACGCCCACTTTCGCGCGCTAACCGAGCGATTCGAAAACCGTGGGCGGAGGGGGAATCTTTGTTCGCCTCCGCCTTTTATCTCTCGCAGCAGCATGCAGAGCGCCTGAGGCGCTTCCGAATTTCATTTTCCGCCGGCGTAATTGACTGCGATCGGCGGGATTGCTGCTGCCGCGACGAGTTTCTTTTCGTGTGAGAGAGGGAGGATGTGGCGGAATCGGCGAGGAAATTAAAGCGGAGATTTACGGCGACGGTTGAGGGTGTAGTGAAATTCACGAGTGGTGGGTTGTAAAATTTCGAAACTGGGTGTAGATTGTTGGAATGTTTGTTAATTGAAAAGTATTGTGTTATGGTTTCTGCGTAGACTGTAGGTGTTAACTATATTAATTAGCTGTTTGGTAATTTGCTAAAGACAAAGTTTACACGAGTCTATTACGTCCGTAATAACAACTTCAGATGTTTTGTAATTATATTAAGAAGGTTGTTGAATATTATGGAACACTAATGGATTGTTTTTGTTGGAAAAGTTGTGAAAATATCGGATCCATATATAGATTTACTTGTATTATATGCGAAAGTTTGAAAAACCAGTTTTCTAACAAGTAGGACTAAACTTTCTTCTTCTTTTTTCTTTACGATATTAACCGTTCATTTTACAACTTTTTCATCAATTTTCAAATGGTTGTAAAAAGGCAAATTCAATCGTTATCTTTCAAAATCTAATAATTTGCCATGAAAAAAAGACAAAATGTGACGGCAGAGATTTTAAAACGTAATTCGCTTTTCACGTTTTTCCGTAAAAATATGTATATTTAATTAATGTTTTCGCACGCAACGCTTTAAAAGCCGATAATATCGCTTCATCGGGTTCCTCCATTTCCTCAAAAATCAGATTTTCCACTTTAAGAAGGAAGTGGCGAACCGCAGAAAACGAAAAATAAAATGTTTAGAAATATACGTAAAAGTCGAAAGCCAGAAATAGAGTATATTCCGTACCTATACCGGAGCATAAAAGACCGTAAATCGCGGGGGCTCCACGTAAAAATATGGAATTACATTCCGCTCGATATTTCCGTCACGCTTCGACACTGCTCCTTCCATTCAAAATCCCGCAAAAAGAGAACATCACCGGAGTCCGTCTATTTTTATACCTCGACCATCAGCACCGGCATGTATGCGCACTTCTCCAATTATAATTCCCTAGCTGCGATTATGCAAATGAATATATCTCCCACCAGCGCGCTCCTACCTACCGTTCACATTACACCTAAAAATTTTTTACAAAAACTCCATTTTTTTTTCTCCTATAATACCGTTTGGAGTCCCGCCAAGTCCCGTTCCGGACGATCAACATAATATTGATCGGCATGTATATATCGTCTACCTCGAAATTGAACATCTCCCTAAAAATCTTTACTCGAAAACTTAAAAGTATACGCCCTCGTCCCTATTAGCCATCATCAATCACGCGGATGTTCTCTCCTCGCATCCCGGAGCGGAAAAAGCGCGAACCGAGCGAGAGCGTTTCCTATACATATCGATTGCCCTCCTCGCGAGCGCGCTGCACTCTTCGCGCTCGGTACACACGCACTCTCGAAAACAGAATCTCGCGCTTCTGTCGGAATTGAAAACCGTGTGTACCGTTTCTCCATTCTGCCACTAAAACGCTCTCCTGGCATTCGGCGACGAATCGCGCGGAGAGGGTGACCATGTACTAGGCGTAATTAGGCTCGCCGCGGCTGCAGCGCTCGTTTACGTAAGCGATGTGTCCTTACGTACTTATACGTTTTTTAGCGCTCCGAGTTTTGGGGAGTGTTTCTAATCTATACGACGTTTTCTGTATAATGGCTGCATTAAATTATCTTTTTTCAGGATAATCCGTATATTAATGGTGAAAGAATCTGCTGTTCTTATTTGTTAGCACAGAACCTTTATCGCACTTTGCAATCGAGGCCACCTCCACTGATATATCCATCGACGAGTGCCCGAGCGCGATCCGGGGGAACCTTTTCAGTAGCACATCTCGAGCTCCAGTCAGACACTTACAGTTTCTTCACACTTACCTCTCCGCCACTCTTATATATCTTTACACCCGCGCTATACATACGTAACAACATATCACACACACACAGACACACACACAGCTCCAGAACTCTATAAAAAAGCCACAATGACAACAATAACAACCGAAATCTCCTCAGGCTGCTGGGGATATGTGTCACACTACTTTGGCGCGAGCGCGAGTATACAGCTGAGAGAGAGAGAATCTCCGCTTCCTTATCCACAGGCACACACGTATATAATAACGGACGACGAACACACAGGCGCGCGAGAGAGAACACGGGAGGGAGAGAGGACGAGACGACTCGACGTCGTCGTCGTCACTGACCTGTGGAACGACGCGCGCGCGCTACGGCGCCAGCGGGCCTGCGCACTACAGCACCCCCGCGACCGAGTCTGTGTGTATAAGCGGCGGATGAAAATCGTTACAGGTGCAGCGTACGTACATACCGCTTTTTCGAATTTTCCTCAACGTTTTGTGTGTGGGTGGGTTTTGAGTGACTGGAGTGCAGCGGAGAGTTGAGGTTGTATAATTGGGGCCGAGTGGATGAGAGAGAGAGGAAAATTGGGGATTTTATTGGCTGAAGGGGTTGTTTCGGATGCTGGTGGGAATGTAGGGCATGGGGGGTTGGAGGACGAAGGATTGCGAGGTGTTATTTTTTTAAAAGGAAAAAGGTGTCGATCCTGCGTGTGGAGGAGAGAATAGTGTAGCAAGTGTATATATATCACACGTTCTTTTCGGGATTCTATATTGATCCTCGGGAAATTGAAGAATTTGGTATCGCGCGGGAACCATCCGCAGATACGTGTATTTCGGTATTTTAGATCCGTAAATACCTAGCCGGGAATTACAAAATCATGTTAAAATTACTGTTCTCACCAGGAATCAGTTACGCGCAAATTAATCTTTCGTCGTCATCTCAACCGCATTTTCATTTCATCCGCAACTTCATCAATCCACCTCGCCCCCATAAATCACACTCTTTCCCCCCTCCAAAAAAAAAGATCACCAAAACCCAAAACCAACTCTCTCTCTCTCATCCGTCATTAATCACCCGCACCACAAGCTCACTCTTCCGAAGCAAAAAAAAGGATCCACTCCTACTCCATAAAAATTAACCCACCCGGAGCCCCGTCGATTTTTCAAGCGCACCCGCGAGCAGCGACACTGGCACCATCTACGGAAAAGCGCGGCTGCGGGGGCGGCGGATTTTCCGAGGAGGCGGTGGGGGTGCTGGTGAGAATCGCGGAATCAATAGCAAAACGCCGGCGCTCTGCGCGCGCTACTACCTACTACTGCTCACTCTCTCCCTCTTTGGCACTTACACCAAGCTGCACGTGCATCCGCTGTGCGTGTGACGTTACTATAGATCGTCGTCTGCGCGGTTTGGGAATCGTCGTAGAGACGCGATGCTTGGCTGATTAGTGAATTGGAATATATAACAGCTAGGAAGCTGGCTCTTGTCAGGAGTAAATATATATGTCTTTGAGTAACTTTTCTTAAATATAGAGGTTTTGTTCTTGAGAGAAATTTTGAGAGAAAAGAATTTATATAGTTAATGACAAATTTTTGTACAACTGGGATGTATCGTGAGCAAAATATACTTAAACTGTGTAGCGCTCATATATAAAAAATTAAAATTGGAGCATTTATATACGCACGTTTCCCGGCACGTTTTGGGCAGTAAAGATTCCTCTCTAACTACACACAGAACCAAGAGTTATTCCCAAATTCGCACATCAATGGTTCATCCAGCTTGCATTCCATTTCTTCCTATACCCAGATTAACCATCATTACTATATCTAATTAATATCCAATCTCTGTTCCTCTCCATTCACCATATCTCTCAATCCTTTCAGTACCCCCAAACCACCCGGTTACGCTATTACCCTCGTACGCGCAATTGGTACGTGATCGATATCGCAAGCGGTCTCGCGAAGAGCGGCCATTGAGGCCCGCGCTCTCGTCGTCGTCGTCGTCAATTATGCAATCGATACTCGCCACTCGTGTCGCTGTCTTGCATTGTCGCGATTGAAGAGAGATGCTGGCTGTCTTTCGATTTCGTAATTGACTGAAAGATTGGAGAATATGGGAAGGAAAAGTGATGTTTTGTTATGGGAGGTTGTAGAAGAACCTTGGGTTGATGTGAATGGGGAGGTTGCGATGATATTTTTTTTCTTTTCTTTTTTTTGATAGAGGCTACAATGAGAATGGATAAGGAGCATTGGGTACTGCTGAGTTGCAGCTTATCAAGCAAGAAATAGGGAATATACTTTTGTGAAACGGTTCATATCAATATACCTTTTTACTCTAATACTTTTTTTATTACTTTCCACTATATATCATGTCTTTCGCCATTTTCTAACTTTGTAAATTTTCCCCTATCCTCCCCCTATTTCTTTATACCTTCTCGTTTATAGTTTTCACTTTTTCAAGCCCAAAGCATAACCCCCCCTGACATCAAAACCAACTTTTATAATACTTTTCCAAACTTCTTCTTCTTCTTCTTCTATAGAAAAATAAAATTACACAAAAATCCTCCCCGCAGTATCACCTGCACCATTAATCAACGACGAGTACTTTTTAAAAATCCTCCCGAGAGCGAGGACGGCAATTGGTCCCGCGGGACCAATTGATGCGGAAATCAGCAGCTAGGGGCTGCGATGACGCAGAGGGACGCGGAAGATGGTAAGGAAAACATGTGGATGTAAACAGAAGGAAATGGACTGCGCGCGGAGGGACTGTTAGTTATTTTATTGTAGAGTGGGAGGGTCCAGTTAAAGTGGACGTGTGTGTGTATGGTGTTCGTGAAAATTCATAAGGAAATTGCTGTTGTTGGGTGTAAATTGGATATTGAATGGTATTTTGTGTTGCATTTTAGCTCTATTACGTTGCAACTAGTGAGCACTTTTAGCGCTTCATTGTTGGCTGTTTCAGCCTTGTTTATATTAATTTTGCAGTAGCAAAATCAAAGTAAAAAAACGTTTGTTATTGTTTTATTTTCAAGTAATAATATGTACATAATCGACGAGAACAGTACATACTTTATTTGCATAGCTGTAATTGATTGATATTATTGATAAA
>JAPYZO010005542.1:0-10138 GCA_030522905.1 Torymus flavipes | reverse complement strand
TACGCTACCTCGGTGTAATGATAGATGCGCGCCTGAACTTCAAACATCAAGTTGAACATGCCAGCAGCAAAGCATCAGCAGTCGTTGGAGCCCTATCCCACCTTATGCCAAATACAGGTGGACCTAAGCCGATTCGCCGATCTCTCCTAGCGTCAGTAGCTACGTCTATACTGACGTATGGTATTGCTATATGGGAAAGGGCGCTAGAACTACAGGAGTACCAAAGACGGATATACCCAGTAGGCCGGCCAATGGCGCTAAGAGTCGCCAGTGGGCCGAGGAACAGGGAAACATATATCAACACCGAAGCCAAAAGCAGCCAGATGCAGATGACTGCAGAAAAAGAGAAAGGCAAAAAAGCCTACAACGCTGTTAATGGGACAACTCCAAAAAGGGCCGATGGACCCATCAGTTTATTCCACATATAGCGAAATGTGTCAACCGACAACATGGAGATCCCAGCTACTACCTGACACAGATGCTAACTGGTCATGGATGCTTCCCAAAATACTTATACAAGTATCAACACGAGGACTCACCAGAATGACCAACATGTCGTGGGATAGAGGAGGACGCAAGGCATGTGTTCTTCGCATGCCCTAGTTTTGAATTGCAACGAAGAAAGCTTGAAAGCGCACTGGACGAGGCGACAACCCCAGAGAATCTAGTACAATAGATGCTTGCATCAAAGGCGGCATGGCCTGCCACAACAGACTTCGCCAAAGAAGTCATTGAAGAGCTGCGAAAAGAAGAGAAGAAGAGGAACGAACAGCTCGCAAGAAGTGCGGGCGCCAGGCTATGGAACAGCAAGCTCCCTACACTGATTCAGAGGAACGTAGGTGTTTAGGTTGAGGTCAATCTCCCTTATCCGATTCGGAGGAACGTAGGCTCTGGGGTTGCGACTATCCATAGGATAACAAGGCACCAGCATTCTAAAAAGTGCTCCCCTGCTCTGGCAGATTAGTAAAAGACATTGGGTTTAGCCCAGACTCTCTCACCCGATGCAGAGAAACGTAGGTGTCGAGGTCGAGTCTGTCCAGAGGATGACCAGACGATGCCGAATGAAGAAGACGGTCGGACGATGCAGAAAGAAGCAGACGACTTGATGCGGTAAGAAGAAGAGCATAACACAGAAGAAAAGAAGAAAGCAACCTATCCCGAATCTCCAAACAATTAACAGCGATTGAAGGACGTAGGGAAGGACATCAAGAAGGAAGAGCTAACCAGCTAACGCCTCGCCCGTGAAGTAATACCTACCGGTAGTTCCGCGGGGGAAAATGATCGTAAGCGAAAGAGGAGGAGCGGTTTTAGTCGGTAGGTTCCTCGGCTATTCCATGCTGAGGGGAATTCGGCACAACGTCTTTCGAAGATTTCCCCTCCTCCCCCAAAAACACACACACACACACACACACACACACACACACACACACACACACACACACATACACACATACACACACATATACACATCCATACAGACATCCATACAGACATTTTTCAAAAACCATGTGTTTTGATTCCTAACATCTCGGGTACCAATTATAACATGTTTTTATAACAACTCAAAAAATTACTATCACAAATCTTCCTCTAGGAGGAAGCAATAATCAAATTGTACGAACGAATCTAATTTCTAGTTAGTTACAGTAAAAACAAGCGCAATCTATTTATTACATTGAGTGTATATAATATACCTCTTTAAATCGGGTCAATCCTTAAAACTAAAAAAAGAGCGTGCGAGTAGTCTTAATTTAATAAAATAAATGTTATATATACAGATTTAGAGTCCCACAATACTTAAAAGACTTAATAAGAACCAAAACCCTTGAAATTCACAGGAAACCTGACTAGAGATTAACTAAGCGTATATAGTACAGGTTTAAAATTAATTAATTACTTTTAAATAAATAAATAAATAATTTAAATACGGTGAGAGTATGACGAGTAGTGATTGACTTAAGAGTGTATGATACAACTTTTAAAAGTTTCAAAATTGCCGCCGCACCGATGGTAATTAGTCATATGGACGCGGTAACATGGCACCAGCCGGTAAGGTAGATCGCAGATAAGAGAGTGAGAGAAAATAGAACGTGCTTGCAAGCCGTAGCTGTGGTGGCACCTAGCTCGCACTCGAGCTGCACGAAATGGCGCCTAGCTCGCGTTCAAGCTGCGCGAAATGAGCTGCGCGTGAAATGAGCTGCGCGGCAGAAACAACAAAAATGCTAACTCACGCAAACCTGGTCTTTTTTGCTAACGGCGCACGCCTGGTCTTTTTTGCTCTCGGCTGACACTGGACAGGCAACGCGCCGAAACACCAGAGCAGATGACGGGCTGGATGACAACCAATGCAGTGCAGGCAATGCAGCTCGTAGGTGGAGGCAGTTCAACAGATCAGCAGTGTATCGGTGGTAAAGGTGATGCAGTATGTGAACAGGCCTCGATGATGCAGGACTGCAGAAGGTAATTTGTGAGCGGTGACCAGTGCTCAGCCCAAGTGCGGTGTGCAGAGTGAGGTTATGTCTTCACTTGGTCCAGGAAAATAGTCCCAGGCTCATAGATATGCATCGCCAAGCATGCAATCTTAGGCGAAAAGCTTGAGAGCCAAGTGGGGCTATTTTCCGTCTGAGGAGAGGGGTTCCGGCCAGAGCGCATTAACCGAGAGCTTGGCAGCACCACCGACACCGAAGATCGCCTGGCAGTCAAGATTTTTCAGGCCTGGCGACTTGCGCAGTATATCGTCGCGGGCAGACGGGTACGCGAGGGTGTAAACAAGTACTTTTTTCGGGGCAGCAGGGACGCGTGCCACAGGCACAGCGGCGGCGGCTGCATCAGCACGATCGGCGCGGGCGGGTCGATCGACAAGAGGCACGAGTTGCTGCAGGTTGAGGGCGGCGAGGAGAGCAGCTGCGAGAGGAGCGGTTTCTAGTTGGACGGTCAGAGGGATCCCGCGGACAATAACCTCATGTGGATCTTCAAGCGAGCGCTGGATGAGAGGAGAATGGATGAGAGTGGAGTTGTGCGAAATTCTGGCACGCACTTCGGCAATGTGGGCATCGTGCCATGCGTTGAGGGCCTGGTGGCTCTGGTCAATCGCCTTTAGATGCTGTTCAACCGCGTTGATGCGAGGGGCCAGAGTGCTAAGCAAACTCGTATTTTCTTCGAGCGCTAGTGAGATTTTCGTAAGAGCAGCCGCGTTCGAGGCGTTGGCAGCAGCACTGGCTTGATGGGAGCTCACGAGGAGGTTATAGAAAGCCGGGATATAGGGAGGCGCATCATTGAGAGCAGCTTTCATAGTTCCATCGGGGTCCAATTCGGAAAGAGCAGTAGAGGCCCCGTGAGCAGTGCCCGCATCGTCATCCATGAGTGCTGGTAAAGCAGGTGGTAGAGTTGCAGAGGAGACGGGGCAGTGCCCCTTCGGGGCGGGCGTAACAGACGGTGATGGAGTAGAGGCACGCCTCTTAGATGAGAGATGGCTGGTGGTGGGCGTGGCTGACTGCGTCGATTCGCTGGAGACGGGCGAAGATGGCTGGGCGAGCGTGGCGTCTGGCTGAGGAGTACAGCTACTGGTTACGGCGGTAGCTGTGCTGCTAGTAGCTCCGTTCTTTAAAGCGCATCTGTTGCAGCGCTGCAGCGAGCCGAACGCAGGAAGGCAGGCTCTATGGAAGAGGTGATTGCAGTCTATGCAGGCTGCGAGATTTGAGTCGTTTCGCGCCGTGCGTGTGGAGCAGACAGGAACCACTCTCGTGGACATGCGAAGACACGGATCAGCTGGTTGGAGTAGAAGCGTTGCGCTGGTTAAAGCGAGTACTGTGCTGAGATGAGAACGCGCTCGATAGTAATCGAGTACTCGCATGCGGTGAGTTAAGCGCACGCGGTAAGACAGTAGCAGCTGGTAAGTTAGCTCGCGGGTAAGCCGCGCCCGGTACACGCGAGAGTTGCTGCCGCGAGAGGCGTCCGGTTCGCGCTAAAGCTGCGCGGGGGGAGATGCGCAGGCAGAATTGGGAAAAAAACGCTGACTCACGCAAAAAAGCCTTAGAGCTAAAAAACAGCTGATGCCAGCAGGCGAAGTGGTAGCAGACGGCGGCAGACTGCAGGCGACTTAAGACCGTTGGACCAGGGCAGACGACAGGCCGAAGCAGGAGATAGGGCGGCCGGTGATGATGAGGAGTGTAGAAGGTGCAGAGACTGATGATGCAGCAGCGTTGCAGCGGTGCAGGCGGAGGCGGCGGCGAAGATGGTGAAGAGAAGTGCTGGCGGAGGCCAGCAGTGAACCTGGGCGACAGACGGTGGCACTATGAAGATGACGAGTAGACGCTCTTCGATGCGGGTGCCAATCAAGTGAGGTTAGGGCGTCGATGCAAGCAGGAAAAAGGTCCCCGGCTCATAAAACAGGAGTGCAATGCCTCCTGTTTTTGGGCAGGGAGCTTGAGAGTCTTTTGGGGGCCCTTCTCTATACTATCAGCGAAGCGGATAGAATCAAAGCCATAGTCGAGCGGGTAGTTCATAAACCGATCACTGATTACCTACCAACCACCCACCTCATCGAACACCACATCGAGCCAACAGATTATACCCCGATCCGCCACCACCCCAGGCGCCGATCACCAGCAATGTGGTTAGTAGCTCAAGAGGCAGTTCGAGACATGCATATGGCTGGCGTTATCGACGGATCAGTGAGTGGGTGGTGTCAAGCTCCCGCGATCTTTCAAAGATTAATAGACTCACTATTTGGCCCAGAGATGGAGCCCCACATCATCATTGCCACAGACACCTTTGAAGAACATCAGAAATGGCTCGAGATCGTACTCATAAAAGTTAAAGATGTACAAGTAACTGTTAATTGGAAAAAGTGCGAGTTCAGATGTTCGAGAGTTAGGTACCTAGGCTACCTACTAGATCGAGAGGGCCTAAGACCGGACCCAGAGAGAATCGAGCCCATTCTACAGTTCTTGGACCCCAAAACCGGCAGATGCGGCGATTCTTGGGGATGGTGGGATGGCACTCGCATTCATCGATAAAGAAAGCGAGATCAAGTTACCGTTGCTACAGTCGTTGAAGAAAACCCAAGCGTGACATGGAGCGCCGAAAAGCTGAGTGCATTTGAGAAGTTAAAACTCGCGTTAACAAAGGCTTCAGTAATGGCCAGGCCGGACTTAAGTCGAGAGTTCATGGTACTGTGCGATCCAAACAGCGAAGCAATTGGTGCCGTCTTGTCTCAAGAATTCTATAATGGAGAGCATCCAATCGTGTACATTCATCGAGTCCTAACTACCGCCGAGCGAAACTATACAACCACCGAAAGGGAGTGCCTCGCACTAATATGGTCCATGAAGAAGCTACAACCACACTTAGAGGGATCATTGTTTCGAGCCATCACCGTTCACAGCGCGCTATGATGGCTGCAAACCTTCGAGAACCATCGGGACGGTTAGCCCGTTGGGCACTTAAACTTCAACAATGGGTCGTTCGTATCGAGCACCGCAAAGGAGCCTATCATCGAGTCCCAGATGCACTGTCAAGACTGCAGGAAGAAGAGCCCGAGAAGCAGAGATATCAGCATTCGAGGAAGTGCCAGACCCCTGGTACTTGAAGGAAATGGAAAAAATACAAGAGAGTCCGAGAAAATACCAGTCTTGGAAGGTAGCCGATGGAATGATCTACAAACGACCGATCGATCCTCTACTGGACCCTATCACTGGTGAGGAGGATACCTGGAGACTAGCCATACCTCTAGAAAATCGGGCCCAAGTATTAACAGATGCTCATCGTGACGTAACATCCAGATACTTAGGGTTCGGGAAAACCTACAAGCGGATTTCTCAGGAATACTACTAGCCTGGGATCGGGCATGAGGTATGTCGATTCAGGAACAAGTACGATGAATGACAGCGGTATAAACTGGATCAATCCGCTTCAAAAGGATTAATGGGGATCGAGTGATAGAGCGCGCATGGGCAGTGGTCGCATCGGACTTAATGGAATTCTCCCAAAGCAAAGGCCGATATAAATACGTGATAGTTTTCCAGAGATAGGATTAATGAAATAGGATGCCGCTTTTTTAATATTGTTATTCCACTAATTTATATAGGGCGATAAATAAGCGAAAAACGGGCGTTATAAAACAGAAATTTTTTACGTTGCTTTGCTCATTATTGGAAAAATGGTTTTTAGTGCTTACTTTTATGTAAATAAATGTAAGGAATCAATAAGTCATACTAGATTTTTTAAATCTTTAAGGGACAGCTTCGAAAACGCATTTTTTAATCATAAATTTCATTGTTTTTATAAATAATTGCATTTTTCATTGCTTAGATCGTTTTTAATCAATTCAAGAATAATTGCACTGGAAAGCTGATACTTTTTTACGTAAAAGTATATGTAAAAAATTTTAGACACAAGACAACAGAAAACATATTTCACTAAAACCGAAGAAAAGCAATCGTCCACAAAACACTAAAATCTTTAAAAAAAATCTTGGATTAAATATATCTTCTCTATGACGCACGAAACACCCGATGATGAAGCATGGAATAAAATCAATAAAATAAACGGAAAAAATAAAAACACATATTAATTGCATTAAAACTCCCGAAAATATAATAGTAAATGATACCAAAAAAATGGCCGATATTCTAACTGTAGGATACGGAAAAAACTCTAGTAACAATAATTACGACCAGACGTTTCTCTCAAAAAAGATAGAAATGGCAACCACCTACGATGATCCAGAAGAAGCACCAAAATTCCCTGGAGTCAACAAAGAGTTTGATATTTCTGAATTGACCAGAGCACTTAAAACGTCCGACAACACAAGCCCAGGACATAACATTCCGAACATTCTCATTAAAAACCTGCCTAATCAAGCATTAAAATACCTCATCAGTATTTACAACATGATTCATGAACTTTGGCAAAAAGCAATTGTAATACCCATATTGAAACCTGGAAAGGATCGCTTTAATTTCGATGGCTAGAATCACTGCCTTGACGTGTTGTATATGCAAACTTCTTAAAAAAATGATCAATAACAGATTACGATGACATCTCGAAACTCATAACCTTATAACAAAGCAGCAGCATGGTTTCAGGAAATACCACTCAACAAACAGACAATCTTTTTGCCCTTGAAGATTTTACAATCAATGCATTCAATAACGATCAACACGTAGCAGCACACGCATTGGACATGGAAAATTGCTACGGATTTGGAGACAGTGCATCATTTAAATCTTAGCCGAACTGGGAATCCTAGGTAAATATATTACTTGATCAAAAACTTCCTAAGTCATAGATCAATAAAAGTTAAAGTAAACAATATATTATCAGATCCAACCACTATTGAGAATGTAATTCCCCAAGGCTCTATCATTAGCACCACAATTTTCCTTCTTAGCATGAATGCCCTTATACACAGAAACGCATCACCAATAAATCGAACAACGTTCACAGATGACCTAACAAAATTTGTTGCGGGAAAAAACATTGAGACTACACAGGTATTATTAGAACAAGAACTCAACTCTCTCAAAAACTATGTAGTAGAAAACGAATTTAAATTTTCAACAAATAAAGTACAATAATACTATTTAGTAGAAACCGAAAAAGAGAAAATATTCATCTATATTTAGGAAACCACAAACTCAAAGTATCCGAACAAACCAAAATTCAAGAACTAATTTTTGATAAAAATTGACATAGGAACACCACATAAATATGCTGAAAGCTGATTGCAAACTCAGACTCAATATAGTTAAAGTTATTGCAAGGAGCAATTGCATTTCTATGTCAAAATTGATATCTCCGCTTGAAATAAACATCTCTGGACCGTTCTGGTCTTAAACTTTGGGGTTTTTTTCTGAAGGTTAGAGGAAAATTATCATCGATAGTGTTCAAAAACTTCCTTAGTCGGAAAATCAGCCTAAAAGGGCTATTTTTACAATTTTTCCAATTTAAAATGTGATCTCTGCATGGAATAAATGAATCTAGTCCGAGCAGGTCTTAAAATTTAGGATTTTTTTTCTGTAGATTGAAGAAAACTATCATTGATAATGGCCAAAAACTTTACGACTCGGAAAATCAGCGTAAAAGAGCTATTTTTATAATTTTTCCATTTTAAAATGTAATATCTTTGATTGAAATGGCCGAAGCTGGGCTGTTTTGGTCTTAAAATGTTAAGTTTTTCTGCAATTCTCTTTGTCTTAAAAAAGAGTTCAATTATAACTCGGTGATCGATTGATTATGTTAATTAGAAGCTAAGTTATAGCACTTCAAAAATGATCGGTTTTCGAAAATCGCGAAATTGGCACCCCTGTAACTTTTTTCTATTACGTTCTAGAAAAACAAAGTGATTCGTTTATTTCTGTTTTTTTTTAAATTTACAAAAGCTAAGAATTTTTCAAAATTTACGTATACGTATCCATTGAGGGGACCTAGTGGCCTCTGTCCCGTAAAAATCAGATGAATCAATGAACTTTTATGGGCCTAAATCACTTAAAATTGATGTATTTATGGCTTATAGAGTAGAAAATATAAACAAAATTTTATCAAATAATTTCATTCCCAATTCAACAAATATGGCCACTTTTCCCTTGAAAAGCGGGACCAAAGTTAGATATATTTCTCTCTTTCAACTAATTTAACTTTTGCCGGAAATAAAACCATATTTCCTCTCTTTTTGCCGGAAATAAAACCATATTTCCTCTCTTTTTGCAGGAAATATGACCATATTTCCTCTCTTTTTGCAGGAAATATGACGATATTTCCCGCATTTCCGAGAAATAAGTAAATTCCATATAAACAGCCCAATATCAAAAAATAAATAAAAAATACACTTCCAAATAAAAAAGTGGCTACAGTTGGGATGGGAATATAGTACTATATGTACTATTAAAATACTAAAGACCGCAAAATTCACAAAAGCTCTTAAAATTAAACAGTGAAAAGTGGTTTCTCAATTTAAAAAAATACTAAATAAAAATTATTGCCAACTCTTTGGACCATTTTAGATAATAAAGGCCTTGTTTCGTGGAAATCCATGAAAAAATTTTTTTTAAATATTACACCAATGGGAAAAAATGAAAATGCTATTTTTCTGAGTATAATGAGGTTACAGATAATATTTTAGGCCATTTTATAAGAAATACTGTATCTTTATATGATATATTGTTTGAACTACATTTCTCTTTTTCTTTTGCAGTTGATTTTGGTCTCAGAAGCCACCATATGTATGATCCCTCTGAAATACGTATAGGTAATAATTAAAAATAAAAAGTAATTAATTTACAATAATTAATTATGACACGCCGTTTTTAATATTTACATACATGATGTTCACAAATAGATCCATCTACAATCGTTTGAATTGTAGCCAGAATTTGGATTTTCTACAGAAGATTTCATTGTGTAGTTGGCCAATTAAATAGGAATAATATCCACATGATGAATTTATTTTCTTTACACATAAACCATGACCAATCTATGAACATGACCAATTAAAACAAATTAAGTATAAAAAAAACGGTGTCACCATTAGCCAATTTTAAAAGTACTATTGCTTCGTAAAAGAGGAAACTTTGTAACGGTGAAAAAATTTTCGAAAAAAAAAGTTCAAAAAGATGTTTTAAGGCGATATATGTGTATATCAGTTGATTTTGATAATTTTTGTTTTCGTGAATGTATGTGTGACTGTGTGTGTATGTGTAAACTCTTCATATCTCCGAAATGAATCAACCGATTTTCGTCGAGTAAACCTTATTCTCTTCGTCTCGGGGGAAAATAAAGGTATCCTGATGGGTTTGAGTTGTTATTGATTTTCTATTTTGTTATAACCACAAAGCGATTTTGAATTTTTTTTTTCATATCTTAACGCCATTATTACATAATATAATAAACTTTTCTTCAACGGTATTTAAATTACCTATAGTATCCTTTTTTAAAATTTAAAATACCCTTATTCTGTCATTTGTTATTAAGGAAAACTTTTTTATATTTCATAATTAAAAATATTACTTACGTCGACTGTAATTTACCATAAACTGATAAGAATTTTTCCCTCGGTCTTACAGTCTTAAAAATTAAATTACTTAATATTAATGGCAGTCAGATTGCCCTTGTTTATAATCACCCCCGTAGAATCTGA
>JAPYZO010005541.1:0-10138 GCA_030522905.1 Torymus flavipes | reverse complement strand
GCAAACAAAGAGGCCGAACGTGCTTATAATACAGCCCCTTGCACTAAGTCAGAAACGTGCGGCGTCTAACAAAATAATTCCAGTAAGAGTATAATAAATGTATTTTTCAACGTGTCAAAAATCAATTAGGCCGCACAGGCGCGACGCGCGCAAACCCCTCACGCGATGCTCTCTCGGATGCAGGGATGATGATGCGCTGCCGTCCCCCCCTCGGGACTTTGCACGGGATTACGATTCCCAAACGTCGAGGCGCAGTCAGTGTACACGCAGCATCAGCGGTCGCTCGCCATATGCCGCCCATTCGGCTCTGTCTCTCTGACCTTCGACGGCAACTGTCGTGCGCGATCCACCCGAAATTGGGAAAATAGCCCCCCGCTCGAGGAATATAATGGAGAGAGCGGCGCGCGCTCGGCGATTTGCGGGGAATTTCGGCGGCTGCGAGCGCAAATAGGGATGGCAGCAACTCGGGCTCTCCCTTTAATTCGCTCGCGCCCCGTCTGTTTGTACTTGCGCGCGAAAGAGATGGGGAGGCGCGACAAGGAAATAAAGCCGGCACGCGCCGCGTTCGAGAGAGAGAGAGAGAGTCTCGCCATGGGAAAGGCGCGCAAGTGTATGCTCAGTAGGCGAGGAGCCAAATTTATTTAGCTGATATAGTGCCGACGAGAGAGAAAGCATCAGCCGCGCGCGCACTTTTGCCAACGTGCTTTCTCAGTAGAATAAATTATGACGGCTTTCTCTATCCCCCTATATATACCGTCTGTTTGTTTCTTCTGTTTCCGCGCTCTCACTTTTCTCCCGAGCTCGTTTCGTGCTTATAGGGTAGGTATATCTATGCGTCGTTGTATCGCAGTTATATGTCAAAACGATGAGTGACTTCGACACTTGTGATACAGCCCCACTGCAACCGTACGGTATATATTGCCGATAACATTTACTATGAATTTTTGTAGACTAAATTTGTCACCTTGTATATCAAACTCGATTACTATCGATGTCGCGGCTCCTGCAATCTCGCAAAATAATTTCGTTGTTAAACCAATAAAAATGAATTAAATAACCACTGTTATATTGATTTGTGAATTTAATCTTTGAATGATGAATATTTAAGGCAACGACACTTATTTATATATTTCGATCACTTCACTGTGATCCCATCAGAGCTAAAGTTTTATTAAGTAAATTAAGTAAAATGTTTAAAAATAAATACAAGAATGTTTTTTACAAGGTAAACACACACAATAAAATTACACACTTGAGGGTCTTTATTTTTTCCACCTTCCTGAAAATTAATGGACAGTGCGATCAGTCATCTCTAAAAATTACATTAATCCATAACTTCACTGTCAGTTATCTCCACCAAAATTAACTACATATATTAGACTATTTATAAAAACCGCGTTAACGTATGAAATAATAATTTTGATGGAAAAAAATCTCATAAAATCTTCAATCAATTTATATTTTTAATCATTTCTATTCTATTAACAGAATTTTTGGCGTATGCAATTTGAATCAATATAAGTATTCTCTTTTCAGACTTAATTCTATTATACATTATAGAAAGCCGATGACCTGGCGAGGGTAACTGTATTGATCTTCTATTGTGAAACGGTAAAATGATTATAATGATATTCGTCGAGAAGGCAGTTCAGCTGCGAATTCTAATAATATTTATATATCCGCTCTGTTCTAAAGAGGTACGATAGCTTACATCCCTTATCTTTTCATTCTGTTATGATTGCTGTCTACGATAAAGATTGTATAAACTTATTTATATAGCATATATAATTATTTATAATGGAATAAATATAATAGATGAATGTTTTTTTCCATATAGTTACATGTTAAAACTTAGAAACCTATAGTTTTCTCTGGTCGTTGATATTGCAGCGTCGGATATAACAGAGGTAAAGAATTTTCGATTGCAGTTGTAATAGAATAGTCTTTGACGATATTTCCAACTATCTCATTGCTTCAATCAATTGACAGTTATATAGTGTAAAAAAAAGAAGTATCATTAAAAAAGTTGAAATGGAGAAAAGTTTTAAATGTCGTGCATTTGCCGGAAGGTGTCTGTTATACGTAGAAAAGTAAAAAGTGCTGCTTTATTTATGAAGTGCGAGCTCATCTAAAATATTCATATCCGTAGTTATGCGGGGCCGGGAAATGTAATAAGAAGAGCGCGTTAATTAGGTTCGGAATAAGCAGGCGTAAAACTTTCATATTTTTTCGTAATCGCATAACATATCTCCCAGCCTTTTGCCGCCATGAGAAATGCCAACCCTCTCTCTCTCTCTCTCTCGCATTTTTTCTATCTTTGGGATAATATCCCCAGCGCGCGGATGCGCGAGTTGTTTGCGAGTCGCGCGCTTTCAAAAACGACACGGCGCGTTTGGCTGACGCACAGCACGTGTGCACGTGCGCGCGCTAAATGTTTTAAGAATCTTGGCTCATTCAGCAAGAGAGGATGCACGGCTTGCGTCCATGCGCCGGCGCGCGGAAGGCTAAAGTGCAAAGAACCCGCGCGGTGTGCACTTAGCGAGGGAAAGCCCGTGCTTTTTTTCTTCTCTCCCCCTTTCTGCTGAATATTTTTCCGTAAATCTACTCCTACTGCGCGTGCTCGCGGGAAAACCGTATATTTATTTACACACCGTAAAAAACTCATTCGCGTGCGATTATGCGATAGAAAAAAAAAAGGGAGCTGGAAATGGAGGCGCGTTTATAAATATGCGCGTGCACATATATACGCGCGAGAAAAAAAAAGAAGGAGCTCGAGGAGTGGAGAGGCTAAGGAAGACTGCGAAGGGGTAAGGGATCATTTTACAAACGCACTTTCAGGTTAATTACCTGAAAATCAAGATTAAACATTACATAAAATCTCGCCCCGGTTAATTTAACGCGCCTACGGAGCTATGCAAACGCTATCTCGACTTAACGAGCATAGAATTTAAACAAGTTTATCCAGTGGAGCACTGTCGGAGAGTGGCTAAGAAGAAGCAGCTCGCTCTCTGAAGGAGGTAAAGAGAGAGGGGGAGAGGTAGGTAGGTAAATGAAAAAACTAAATACAGAAGAGCGGATTCGCGAGTGCAGGGGTCCGGGGACGATAGAGAGAGAGAGAGAGAGAGAGAGAAAAAAAAGGAGGGAGGCAGAGCAAGAAAGAACGGGGGTGGGATATCTAATCTAATTTTCACACAAAGCGCAGCGACGCGGATTCTAGACGTTCCCGGCTCCAGGGGATTTCTCTTTCAGCGCGGGGACTTGAATCGCGGCAGTCTCTCGTCTTCTCCGACGATGAGCATTTCCCTCTCGAATTCCTGTTTTTCTTTTCCTTTGGCTCCTCATGGTCCAGCCGTATCGCTTCGCGGCTCCTTTAAAATTATATAAACTCGGAGAAGAGGGGGAGTATATTCATCGCGATAAGTAGATTCCGTCCTCTGGCAAGTTATAGAGGGGAGGCGAATAACGTTAATGGAGGGCCGCCGTGTCTGAAGGATACACTCCATTACCGCGCCGTAAAACTTTCGGGATTCACTCGCGTCGTCAAGCCGCAGCTGGCAATGTTTACACGCCGGAGGCCGGGTACGTCTAACTAGTTACGCGATCGTGCACCTCCCGTTTGCACTGGATGTGGCTGAGCGAAGGATGGATAGTTGGATCGTGGCACGTTCCGCTTTTGGATCCGGTCTTCCACAAAATTTGCCATACCGCAACGCGGTACCTAATGAGATTCAGAAATTCGGGCATGTCGACCTCAATCTTTTCTAACCCTTTGCCTCGATCCCTTCGTTCCAATCCTCCCTCGTTTTTGCACGAGATCTTGTCTTTTTCACTTTTTTCCTCGTGTTTCGGGCTTTTTACGCGAACGCCATCTACTCCCTTTGTCCCTTGACTATACGCTCGTCCTCGCATACATGCGCCCTGTGTATTATTTAATTCTCATCTGAACTTCATTATGCGACTTTTATTTTTCATTATTTTTTTCCCCAGCTCTCGTTCCCAGAGAGTGACGGCTGTGCAAATATTTAAGTTTTTAGATGGAAAATTAATTTCAACTCCGCGGCGAGCATTCATTCTGAATAGCTCCTCTCCTTACTGTTATAGTTCATAATTGTGTTTTATTAAATTTTTAATTAAACCCGCTACATTCATTAGGCACATTTATTCCGTTGTTAATTATTTCGCTAATTTGTAAATATATTAAATTTCAATACTTTCCGGAAACATTCTGTCAATTCCTCATACTGAGAAATTTAAGATAACTTTAATAAACCAAACATTATGTAAATATCACTATAATTATTTTTCTTATAATAAAAACGAAAAAATGATAGGTTAAGGTTACCAAATCATTGATTAAGATGTCCCATCTGTTCAACATAAGTAAAATAAACGAATAAAATAGTTACAGTAACCAATAACTCGGTTATGCTAACTGTTTTATTGCTTTGTTTCATTAATGCTGAACAGGTGGGACATTTTTAAATTTATAAACAATGCTATGGTAGCAATAACAAAACATAAAATTTATTCATTGCCCATGTTAAGCATTTTAGCGGTAGCTCATATTGGGAACTTTTGAATCTTTTAGTACTTTTTATCATGGAATAAACAATCAAAACAAATGGATTCAAAAGGTTTTGTACTGATACGACGAATAATACTTATATACCTATAATAATAGCCGATATCATTCATCATTAACAAACTGTGTTTGCAAACTGGTCACCTGTTCGAAGCAAATAAGTAACTCCCCTAATTCGAAAATAGATCCAATGGCCATAAGAACATAATATAACAACTCATCTGTACTCGAAATACATCTAATGACCTATTATGAAAAAATGGGTACCGCGTGTTATTCTGCAAAAAGATTATAGGTGTGCATATAATCTCTTTTTCATAATACCAGGTATCTTTATTTAACAGCAGCGTCATTTATTTAACTTCTTGAAAAATTGAGAAAAGAATATATCCTCTAGGAAAGTACTTAGTTTTCCAACTTTAAAGTAATGTGAGAACTGTGTATATAATTTATCATGCATGACCGTTGTAGTTTTAAATCTCTATTATTAACTTGATTTATTGCTCGGGAAATTGCATGAAGTATCAAAAAGAATTGGCAAATAAAGAAATATCTGAGAAATCCACAGAAATTTACACAAAAAAATTTGTTATAGGGAATTTTGTATAGAATCTAATTAAGATAGTACATTCATCTTCTTAGCCTGATACTTGAAAACTTGCGCAGCATTACGCGTATAAAGAAAAAATATCGTCGCAGAAATTTTGCTGAAATTTTTTTGCTGTAATGCTTCGCGGTCGGGGTAGTTACGCTGCGGCCTCCAATCCCCGTTATCAGGCGTCCTATCTTGTTTCCCATAAATTGCCAATAAAATATAATAGCGAAAAATATTTTGTTAAACTCTTTGTAGTCGGGATATGTTACCGGAGAGGTGCCTGCTAGCAGGTTCAGCAGCGAACGTCGGATATATCTAGTTACAAGGTTGTTTCTGGCCCCCCCGAAGCCCATCAACCCCCGATATTTCTTTTTTAACCCCCCCTCTTCTTCTACCCATTTACTGTTCGTTACCTCTTCAATTTCCCAACCCCGTTTTCCTTCACGATCCTCGTTATTTACCGCCGTCGCCGTCTCGTCGCGAGCGTATCTCGTCCCCCTATCCTATAAAAAGCTATCAGTCGTCAGACATGTATACGATGACAGGCTGCTGCTGCTGAGAACGTGTGAGAGAACCCAAGGCAAATGTAAAAATCCGTCGGAGGGGCTTCTCAGATTTGTTTGTCCGGCGTCGCCTCTGCGTCCGCTAAAATGTCTTACCCAGCTCTCTTTCTCTCTCTCTCTCTTACTCCTGCGGCCGGTATATATATATATAATATACAGTCAAGACCAGCGAGCGGCAAGGAATCGCACTCTCCGCTGGCTCCGCTGGCTGCCAGAGAAGAAGAAGAAGAAGAAGAAGAGAGAGAGAGGCAGAGAGTGAAGTGGACAGTGGCGGTGGCCGAGAGGCCGACACGGGGGATGAAGAGGAGGAGAGAGAGGGATGGAGGGAGGGTGCGAGCGAGAAAGTGAATTCTGGGGAGAGGAGAGAGCGTCTCTGTCGCACCCGCGGGGTCGCGCGGACGAATTCCTGGGATCAATGCGTCGGTGCAGCAAAACGCCTGCGCCGCCCTTTCGCCCCCACCCTGTACCCCAGCGCCGCCGCGACCGCCGCTGCCTCGGTGGGGGGCGGCACGCGGCGCGCGCTGCTCCTGCGCCCGCTCGACGCTGCCTCCCCGCCGACGACGGCAAAGTCGGGCGGGGGGTGAGCCAGTGAACCGACACGCATACACGCTGACGCGCGCACCCACACAGCCAGCGAAGCCGTGCGTCGTCGCCGCGCTCCGGAGCGTTTCGCGGGCCGCGTCGAGGGTGGGGGGCGAAGAGGGCGTCGGGGAGGGAGGCCGAAGGGTCTCTCAGGGCTGCGCGCGCTCGCGACTCTCCGGCCGTACTCGCGCGCGCGCGGGGTTCAAGCGAGGCTGCTGCTGCTGCTGCTGCGAGCGAGCGACGTCGTCGAGCGCGGGTGCCCCGTTTGCGAGAGAGCGAGTGAGAGAGTGTGTGGGTGCACCACACGCGTGCGCAGCGCCTCGCGGATCGAGAGAGAGGGAGCGCGTGTATCGGCTGCCAACTATCGGTGACACAGTTCCGCGCGCGCACACGAAAGAAACTGAGTGAGAGGTTTTGGGCCGGGGGCTGTGGCCGTGTGTGCGTTTACCAGTTCGCCGCGAGTTTAGTGCCTGCGATGATACGCCACGACAGCTGTGCCGACAGGCCCAGCCGGGTATAGCGCGGGCCCACCTGCGGCTGTGCGCGACACACCTATATCGCCGAGGTCAGAGTGCGGGTGGCAAGTGCCGGTGTGCGTGCGACACGTCCTCTGGCTGCGACCGCGAGGGAAGAGGACGCGCCGTCTCCGTGCGGCTCGGGGGGATGTTGAGCTCGCCTGCGGGTGTCTGCCCGCGCGGCGGAGGCGCTCCTCGTGTTATTATTATCAGTGCGACGGATGGTGCGCCGGTCCCGATGCCCGTGCTGCTGCTGCCCGCGGGCCCTGCCGCCAGCGTGCAGTGAACCGGAGGGAAAAAGTGCAGAAGAACAAGTGTGACTCGGTGCGCCCGTGAGTGTTTATTGCGAGGAGGAATTCGAGAGGAGCCAAGTGTACTGGCGCGAGGGCCCACCCCCGCCCGCCGATTCCGAGTGAGATTCGCAGAAGTGAGAGAGGCTGCGCGCTCCCGTGTGTGAGAGAGAGAGAGAGAGAGCGAGAGGGAGAGAGATCCTCCGCTGCTGCAGCCCTCGCCGACTCGCCCGCTGACACACTTTCTCTCGCCTGGCAAAAGTGAGTGACCGCAAGTCTATTTTATCGCCTGATGGCCTCTCGCTCGCACCCTCGTCCGCAAGCCAGGCTATACTTTTCGGATAGTTTGAGCGCGCCTTTTTACACCGTTAACGCGCGGGTTAATGTTTGCCGTTATCTCGCGAGATTATCACTTGCTGGCTGCCATCGAATTTGCCGTGAAATTATTTGCACTGGCGCTCTCAGACTTGCCGAGGAGTGTAGCATAGCGGCCGAGTGTGCGAAAAGGATATATATCATGCCGATGGTTTGATCCCGAATTTATGTGAGCCCTCCCGAGCTCGTGCGCGGGAATTGATAAGGGCCCATGAGGGAAATGTGTGTGTGTGTGTATACAACAGCAAATCCATATCGTATTTCGATTTCGAAAGAGCTCGCTATACCTTTGCAAGCGCGCGCTCGCGAGCGAGAACTGGTAATTCAATTCCCCATTGGCTAGTACAAGCTTTCTTGTATTTGCACTCGCGTATATATGCATGTCGTGCAGCGGTGCTGCGCTGCTGGGCGGGGAATCGTTTCCCCGTACAGCAGCTTGCCTTATTACTCTGCTAAACGTAGGAAGTACAGAGAATCGCACGTTAAATATTAATGTAATAACATGCTGGAGCGAGATGTCTATAAGCTTGCTCGAAATGCGCGGATTTGAATAATGCACACGGTTCGTAATAATCAGGAACGCACGCTAATTTTTCTGCCTTTCCTATATATGGGCACTCGTAAAACTATTTGCCTAAGAGATTTTCCAAATTAAAGGATCCATTAGTAGCGTAATTGTGCTTCTGGTTCACTGGAAACTCTAGTCGTGTGCAACTGGAGCAAAGATAACAATAGCGCAGGAGGAGTTATATGTTCTTTATATCTGTATATTTTCATAGTCCATCCATTGCGGAGAGTCGAGATTTCCCAATTATTTTGTCTGTTAGGAAAAGATACATTATAGGCGGGTCTCCCCCCAAAATGAAATAACCTACATATATAGCTATATAGAGAGTAAGAGAGGGATGCTTCATCGATATAACGCTCGCTCGAGGATTTATTACTCGGCTCGCGTATATGACACTTGGCGCAGTAGGAAGTATTTTTTCTTCTCCTGGCGTGTGATATATATTCTATTGGGATCGAGAGAAAGAGTGCGAGATAGAGAGAGAATGAGAGAGATAATCCGGTCACGTAGGCTCGCGGGAGAATCATTTTTGTTTTTGCATAATTTTCAGGAGGGAGCGAGGGGCGGGGGAGAGAGGGAACGAGGTGCGAGGAGGCCGAGATCACGCGATCAAGGAGGATTTATCGTGCGCAGCGAGAAAGAGAGAGAGAGGGGGGGGGAGAAGGGGGATCCTCCCTTTGTGCTCGAGCTACCGCGCGCTCGCTAGCTCGCGTTTTCGGGCTACACCTTTTTCATGTCCAGCCGTCTTCTTAGTCTCTTCTTAATAGCGCGCCAGCTAGAGCGACCCTCGTCCGAGTTGTATTTCAGGATAACGCCCGCCGGTTATACCGAGATTTTCGCAACCCCCGATCGTCCGGCCGCAGTGCAGGCAAAAGGAGGGAGAGAAGGTCTTGTCGAATCTCGAAAATAGATTGGACCGCTGTATATATATAACGCCTCACTCGGCCTCCCCTATACACACCTATACACATTGCTCTCTTCCGCCTTTTCATCCGACTACTTCGTCTTCTAGCGCGCTCTTTATCATTTTCACTTTTCTCCATTCTCATCGATACAATTATGAGCGCTGAAAGCTCCACTCGATCAAAGTGCGAGGATAACCGATTACGCGGAGCCGCGTCATTATATCGCGCAAGAACAATGCCCTCGCCCGGCCATTTTTTGCGAGTGAGCGAGGAGGAGGAAAACGCTGTTGGCAAAGCACACCGAAAACCCACTCAATAACCTCGCTTGACAATTTACACTTTTTATCGCGCGAGGGATCTATATATATGTGCGACTTCTCGATGTGATATAATCGGAAGACTCGAGACAAATTGCTCGGGGGAAATTCGTGCTTTACGTGCGAAATCCACGGGGCGACTCGCGCGGCGAATCCACTAGCAGGATGATAAATTGAAAGATTATTCTCTATTGCGCGCTTATCTTCGCTTTTTACTTGGATATATATATAAACCAAATACTTTAATTATAAACTTTATCTTGACGCGCGATTTATTAATGGATATACATGACCGTTTCTCAACTCCTTGCCTTTCTGCACGTTCAAATTTGGTTTATTAATTGAATTTTCTTTTGTTTATCTAGTCGAATTTTCGAATGCTCAATTTATATTCACTTATATAGCAGCTGCTTGAATAGTTTTCAATGATAAAGCCTCGTTAAATGTTTTTCTTCCGAGTTCCTATAGTGCCAGGGTGTACGTGACCAAGATAAAAAGTGTTTACTTAGGCCCTCGTTACCAGTGAATATTACTTAACCGACAAGCTATCCGCACTAAAATACATTGCAAACATACAATTATAGATGTTGCCATAAAAAGTGACACAGTTTAATTCTAAACTATACGTACTATTCGCGGTACGTTCGAAAGGTGCAAATTGCTTTACTCTCATATTTATAATTCAGGTGTATAATAAAATTACTGAGAATTATATTTCTTCTATATAGGATTATATGACCGGGTGTGCGTACATTATATATTTAACGTAAGTTTAATAACAAATGAATCGATAACAAAATATAAACAGCATAAATAAATTGAACCGTATAAATAAATAGAAATTCC
>JAPYZO010005540.1:0-10592 GCA_030522905.1 Torymus flavipes | reverse complement strand
AATTGAATGAACGTTGCCCAAAATAAAGCAAAACTTTGGACTATTACGCATCATGGTGCAGTACCTCGTATATATAAGTGACGTAATTTCATATACATATATACCTCTGTCTCGTTCAAAACTTTACTTTTCCTATTAAATTCTGTTTTAATTTCTTTTAAGGGCAAAAGTTATTAATTAATAAACCTGCATTTGCAACTACATTTTTTAACTAATGGCATTACCATTAAGTTATTAAAAAATTTAATCAACTTGATATTAACTTTGATATTCAATAAGCTGTTATTACCGTGATGAATTATAAAATATATTATGCGCGGTAGTTAATAACAAGTATAATTAATTATTATTGAGCATAATAATATATATATATGTATGTATATTACCGGTAAGGTGGTGCTCGACATCGACCATGTTTATTTCAATCTTAGGTTACCACTAGAGTACGCCATCTGGTAAGGTGGTGCTCGACATCGACCATGTTTATTTCAATCTTAGGTTACCACTAGAGTACGCCATCTGTACTATTAGGTAAAGTAGATTTCTATAGAAACATTACGGACCGTCGATACTAACGATTTCTTTCGATGGTCAAATCAACTTCCTTATGATCTACAAAAATCGATTCAGACACATATATATATAAGTCTGTAAGTCTGTATACAACGTGCTCAGCAACAAGCAGGAGCAACAGTTTGCAAAATGACGTCTTTATAACAAAACAAGTATTAAACTAGTGAATCCCTCCCGGCTTTTAGATAAATTTTTCCAGTAACAGGTAAGAAATCCGTATTCTTCATAAATATTTATCACAATAATCATCACAAGTTTAATAACGCTGCTTTCGTTTAATGTCGTAATAAAAAAAGTATAGTTATTTTTAAGTTACCGCAACGATGAATTGGGAGATAAGTTGGGCTGACATGTGCCGGGCATGTATGGAAGCGGAAGGTGAATTGTTTCCTCTGTACGACGATGGTTGTGAAACAAATGAAAATGACTTATCAAACAAGCTCGCGGAATTGACATCGATAGAGGTTAGGATTTTTATTGACCTCGTAAAAATTCTGTTTCCCTGATTGAAGTACACAATGTTTAATGATTTTTTCTTGTCAATATTATAGATTAGTAAGTGTGATGGACTACCAACCAAACTATGTGCCAAATGTATTGATAAAACTACTGCATTCTTTGAATTTAAAAGCCTAGTGCAAGACTCTGATAAAAAACTCAGATATATGTTTAATAAACAAGTAAATATAAAGATAAAATTCTATTTTTATGTAAAATGTACATTTTTATAAATATACCTATATCTTTTCTAGGAAGACCAAATAGATGACCAAATAGAAACTGAATACAATGAACCTATAGATTCATTAACAGAAGAATGTGAAAACAGTAGAAATTGTAAGCAAGTAGTATGTAACAATAAAAGCAATGATACAATATCAAAATTTACAGATACAGATGTTGATATTATAGAAGACTTGCAAAAGGTTTGTGATACAGTAATTTTAAACGTACAAGAAAATCCAGATGGTGCTAATGATGAAATACAAATGCACATCGTATTTGAAACAAGTGATTATAATACAATAAATGTTGCCAACGAATCACAACTCACTGAAAATCAAAGCAATTTTGATGAAATCCAAGAGTCTGATGATTTATCAACGAAAGAATCACCGAGTAAGAATGATGAATATAATTATATTCTTGAGGCTGCTGTGCAGATCATAACTGAAGATTCTAAATTAAATAATATTAATTTAGAGAATGACGATAGTGATTCCGATTGTTGTACAAACTCGCAAGATAATATTGTTGGTAGCCTTAATGATACAATAACAAAAGTTAAAGAAATCAAAGAAAATGGTAAAATTATTCAATACCAATGTACACTTTGTCTGCAAGACTATCCAGTACTTGCAGAGGCCTTGTGTCACATAGTTGATTTACACGTGCCAAAGACTGGACCATTTCATTGTGTTGTTTGTGAAATGGATTGTGGCAGTATTAAGCTATTGAGGACACATGTTAAAACACACAAGGGTCCAAGCCCTTATAAATGCTTCCTCTGCAATAAATCTTATGTAATGAAAAGATACCTCAAACGGCACATGGCCTGTCATACAGATTTTCCGCGACATAGGTGTGCAAAGTGTGGAATAAGATTTAAAGTAAAAAATGAATTAGAATCTCATATTTTATCTCATACTTCAGGACCGGCATTCCAATGTAGTCAATGTCCTCGACAATTTAATCATAAAGGAAATTACAAGCGCCATTTAATTTCTCATCTTGATCCGCAAGGCCTTCATTTGCCCAAGTTTCCTTGCAATGTATGCAATAGAAGATTTTTAAACAATCGTACTTTAGTTACTCATATGAGAGTTCATACTGGAGAAAAACCGTATAAATGCAGCACTTGCAATAAATCATTCTCTCAGCAAGGAAATCTTTTAAACCATCGAAAAATTCATACTAATCCACGAAGTTTTACATGTGAAGTTTGTGGAAAGAGTTTTAATCAAAAAGCTACTTTAAGGGACCATAGTTTGTTACATTCCGGAGAAAAGCCTTATGTTTGTACAATATGTGGGTCAGCATTTACATTCAGTGCTGCACTTCGTCGCCACATGTGGAGTCACAGTGACGGAAAACCTTTTGAATGTGCTGTTTGCAGTGCTAAATTTATAGGAAGGTATGATCTTAGACGTCACATGACTATACATAGTGGAAAACCTAGATTAAGGAGACCTAAAACTAGTAAATCCAGCAAATCAAAAGAAAATGTAGTTGTTCCTGATGAAGTTATTAATATTGTAGAGGATTCATCTAATGCAAACAATACAATATTTGTTGAACAATTATTTCTCATGGAGATTCCGAAAAATAAAATCTAGATTCTATTTTAGGCCTCATTGAATATGCCTAATTTATTTTATTTTTCTATATTTCGATTGTAAATATGTTTTTTATTATGTACATTTGTATTTAGTTGTTAAGTTTATTTATGTCTACACAACGACTCATTTGTTGTTCCTCTTAACAGATGGTGGTGATTATATGGTTATTAAGTCTTATAAATTTCTTATTTTTATTATGCATATTTTCTGCATGTATTGACTATATTTAAAAATATATATAACAGCAGCATCAATTTTATTGTTTTTATTTTATTTAAAAAAATCCAATCTTACAGAGAATTCTTCATTCCCTATATATAAATAAATATACTTCCTATTTCATAAGTCAATGTCCAACAATTCACTCCGGATTCATTCTCTATATCTAACGAGTATAAAGCCAACTTTTCTTTACCCATCCGTCAATTGGTTACTTAATCAAGAAATTCAAAAAATAACATCACCCTTATTCGCGCGTGCGCATCTTATCGGACAAACACACCGACCACTGACTTTCTCTCGTACTTACTCGTATACATAAGGACTTTGGGAGCCTGCAGGCTGCAACATTCTCGGGACTAAACAAGGAGGGCCCGTAGGTGGTGCCCTCTATCTTCGCCGCTCGACGGCAGCATAACCACGCTGCACGATAAACTGTACACATATTCTACCTCCACCGCTGTCTCCTCGTGATCTTCCGTCTCCCTCGCACTCGCGGGGAGTGTAGCGTAATAGCCGCCCCCCACCCACCGAGCGGCCGTGTGTGTATACCGTGGGGCCGTCGCCGTACGCCGCGAGCGGGTAAGTACCCTCACTTCTCTTTCTCTCCCACTTTTATTATCGCATGCAAGCATGCACGTGCACGAGCTTTCTCTCTACACTCGCATGTTCCTCGAGAGCTGCAGTTCTTTCTCCCGAATGAACTGCCGACTTCCTCGCACCGCAAACACTGCAGCAGCAGCGGAGAGGTTAGGTGACGCACGCGCGCGTTGCCGCCGCCTCGTCTCGTTCTGTTCATTCATCGTTATCATCTCGTGGCATGTTCGTTTTTTTTTTCTTTCATCAAAATTTAAAAGCCATTGGCCCGGTGTCAGCACTGCGGTCAGCCCCTGTGGTTGACAGCTAGAGCTGCTTTCTCCCTCTCTCTCTTTCTCTCTCTACACCTCTCTGTGCAAGTGTATAACATTATACGCACACGGTCTCGCGCACGCTTGTTGTCATCTCTCGACTCTCGCGCGCGCACGCGTGTGTGTGTACAAGATACAGAGCATTCGCTCCGAGAGAGAGAGAGAGAGAGAGAGGAGGGACGGCGCGTGCTTTCATAATAGGTTAGGTACGCTGCCGCCGCCGCCACCACCGCTCGGCTGCTGCTGCCACTGCCGAGCCGCCCGCAGCACCGCCGGCCCGCGAACCGTTTGAATATCAGTCGGCCGCGCGCGCTCGCACCCACAACAAACCCGAGACCGGTCGGCAGCCGCCGCCGCTGCCGCTCTCTCGCCTCCCGTCGCGCGAGAGGGACGATCGCTACACTCTTATCGTTCAATTATAATAATAATAATAATAGCAATATTAATAAATAATAGTCGTCGGTATTAGAAGTAGTAGTAGAAGTAAATAAAACAATACACCTGCACGAGTGGTCTTTGCGCAAGCCGGTGATAAATGGATAACTCGGCGTATGTGCCGAACCAGCTGCCGCCGCCCCTGGTCGTGTTCTCGCAGGCCGGGGGCTTCTCCGAGGCGGCCCTCAGAATGCAAAGACCCTTCAATCCGCAAGTTAGTATCAGTTCTTTATTAACCGTCCGATAATAAAGAAAATGTCAGAAAAAATCCAGACGCGTGTGTATATGAGACGAGGGAGCGAGGAGTAGTCGTGCGAAAGCCTGTTGCATGCTGCATGATGAGTGTTCTCGCTGTGCTTTTCCGTGTGTATACCATTTAGGTGTATAACGGTGCGACCAGACTTTTTTTTCCCCTTCGCGAGTGCCTTTAAATGCTGACCCGGACGAGTGTGTGCGCCTGTGTACGTGTGTACATAATACTTATAACACAATGGAAGAGGAGAAGAGAACGAGTGCGCGCAACTTAACCGGCTCGCTGACATGCGATACACTTGCGACGGATCGACTTCGCGCTCGACGTGCGCTCGCGTGTATACCTCCAAAGACGCGACGCGAGTACATTATATATATATATATATATATTTATACATCATAATATACGCGCGGAAAGACGAGTTTTTTCAGTAGTCTTGTTATTTGCTCGAGTTTTCGGTCGGCGAAAATCGCGCGGCGACGAGCATTGCGGGAATTATCATCGCTGTGTGTATGCGCAAAGTTCTGGTCGCTCCGCGGCTGTACGGGATGATGCGCAGCTCGCTGTAATTGATTCGCTTGTAGTGTAAATGGTTTTAAGAGGAGCTTTGTGGTGGACAGCTCTGTGGCCGCGCGCCCGCGGGGAGGTCGAGCGCCACGCGAGATGGCGAGAGCCGATGTTTTGATTGTTTTTGGGGTTGTTGTAGTTTGCGCGCATTGTTTGACGTTGGATATACGTTACGCGAATTAGCGATATATCTGTGTCGCCTCCCCATGCCTCCCTGTTTTCCGCGATCATGATAATTTTATCCGGTGACATTCGTTTGAAATGTCGAAAATCAGGTTCGCAGCAAGTGTCTTTGGCAGTCTGTTAAATGGTTTTATTATAACGTTGAATTATTTGGAAGGTACCTATGCGAAACCTTTGGAAAAAGCAAGGTGACAATTACGATAATTGCGTGTGATTTAATTAAACAACGTAGATTTCGCGTGGGAGATACAAAATTGTCAGTAACCGCAATGTAAAATTCACAAAAACACTGAAAAATGTAACTAGATAAGTGATAAATCCGATCAGACAGTTACATTTCCATTAGTTTTATCTAAAAAGATCAGTTCTTGTAAAATATATTATTGAATAGCAATAGTTTGTATAGAAGACGTATTTTGTTCTCACGGTGATAAGATTCTCTTGAGAAAAATATTCACATCTTTGCATGAACATTCTCTTCTATTGAAAAGATTGAGCAAAATGTGATGGTTGTACCCGTTTGCAACTTTGTCAGCAATATATTCCCTCGTGTAACGTTTTATATGCAAAAGGTGAAATGCGCGAGCCTTGATAACATCTCGAAATACTATATAATCTTTGAATTCGACGAAATTTATTTACTCATTAGGTGTAAGTGCAGAATATGTTTTACCTTAATCCTCGACTATAATCGTTATTATAATCAGTGTTTCGCTCTTGCTTAATCTTTATTTATAACACGCATAAACTTGTTTACAAAATTGAATTAGAAATTCAAATTTTCATTTAAATATTTCATTTCCAATTTGCGTTTTTCTATTTTATGAACGGATGTGTGGTGTCACGTAAATTCTACACTATAATAAAACTAGATTATTTATATACGCGCTCGCGCGTTCGCGTAGACTCATTATTTGGATGGCATATAAAATGTTCGTTCAAAAGCTTTTTTATGCGCTCAGTGAAAAGGACTTTTAATACGTATATATATATTTCTGAGGCCCCAGACGATATTACGTCTTTTTGGGGGCCGGGACACGAAGTCGCGCGCAGTGTAACTTTGTAGCTCCGGTTGCACCTACTTGCGAAATGCATCTCATAAAAAAAATTTATCACATTTAAGCGTTATTTACGCGATGCATAAAGACAAAACTTCTTTAAATTTAAAAACAGTTATAAAACATGGGATTTTTTTTCTTCAACGGGGAATAAAACAAGTTTAAATTTGATCAACGTTTTATGAGTCATTCCTCAAGACAAGGTGATTTGCGAGCTACGAAATACATTACACGGCGTATGAACAGCGTTTGTTTCTTGCGAAACGTATAGAGGATACTTTCTGAGGCCCGAAAACGGGCCCGCTGGAAATGAAGACATAATTCATGAATGAATGTCCGACAGCGCGGCGTAAGGAGTTTTTAATTACGCGAATAAGTTTCTTTTTGTGTGCATAAAAATTTGTTTTCTTATTAAATTCTTGGAAAAAAATATTACATAAAATCTTGCTATACTTTTACAAACCGTATATTCTTTTTTACGAGACTGTTCGCTACCGATACGCACGCTATCAAACCCCTTTTCTTTCCTCATGCGCTCACAACACGAACATCTCAATTTTTATGTCCTTATGTTTCAGGATTGTAGGTATAAAAGTGACATTGTACCGGCAATCCATTTTTTAACCCCATATAATGGTTTTTAACATGATTTTTCTGGAAACTCATTCATATTTTGCTTTTTAGTGTAATGTTCGCATTGTAAAAAATCCCATTCCATAAGAGCCTACATAAATTATTATGGTCTATAAAAATATCTATATACCGCTCTACACATATCAACCGTCCTTTTCTGAAACTCTGTATAGACAGGAAGTTGTAAATTAGGCTCAAAGGAGCAACTCTTTCATGAACTATTATAGAAATCCCGTAATAAAATTTGACAAGTATTATGCCGAATTACAGAAAACTGCTAAAGACATCAAAAATTTTGTGTATGCATGTTGAAAGTTGTTACAAAAGTTAATAGCGTGAGATGGGAAAGTATACATATATGTGTTCGTGTATGGAAATCATTTTGTTATTAAATGTCACTGTTTAACATTTAAATTAACTTTTTATAAATAAATTTTTTGTCGACCATTTTATACACAATTTTATTAGAGAATTCGATTCTTCTTTTTTTCTACAATCTGCAAAAATTTGCAACATTGAGCAGTAAAATAATAATACCAAGAAGTTTTCGTTGTAGAGGGGTTTAATAATCTAAGCGCTTATAATTATATATTCTTTCATACTTATATCCGTTAATAATAATATAATAGATCAAATAATACGTCTCTGCTATTCGAACGACAGATTTATGTATGTATACATATATATTTTATTTTATTGAAGTAAACTGGCCAAAGCCCTTTAGAAAATACAAAAAAAAAGTACAAACGTAGAGTACAGTTTAGATTAAAAAGAGGCGCAAAATGTAATCTTTACAATAGTAACAAAATAAGGTATCATAGGTTAATAGTATTTTAACAACTTGGCTTTAACAATGTCTTGAACATAGTAACTGAATTTTACGGAATTTAAGTTAACAAGTTAAGAGTTCCAATCTCTTCTTAATCTATACACACAGCTATTGAATATTTAATCATGCTTGCACTCATCTTCCTCAAGCCTTTCAATATTTCTAATTGTATACGTACAGGACTTGGGACTATCAGATTATAACTTCTTTAGTTGGATATCAAAACAAAACAAACATCATAGCGAGGTGTTTTATTCATCCGCTTAAATAATATTTATAAGTATCTGGTCGAGACACATTTAAAGTATTTTATATACATCAAAAAGAAAGGAAAATTTGGATAATATTATTGATTACATGTTAATAATATTTCGCTGAGGAAAATTTTCTGTTAAATATTTTTTACGGAACAAAATGGTCAAGATTCATTTCTATAAATAGTTAAAAATATTAAAAATTCAATCCAAATAATGATTAATTATGTAATCATATATTATTTGAATAATTATTATTCTCATTTAATCATAAGGTTAGATTAATATTCATAATACGAATGTACTTGCTTATGATGATTTTAATTAATTTTGTATTTGTTGGTTATTTTTAAAGTTCTACATTCAAATTAAACTAAGCGCTTTTTACTATTATTATTTGAAATATTATTGAGAGCGTTTTATTATAAATAACAATTTCTACATGAGAGCGCTTAACAAAAAGTTAAACCAATGTAAATTACAATTGAAAAAAATAAAAAATAACCGATACTTTTAGGAAGTAATTAACTTCAATAATTGTTCAACTTTTATATTTTATTTTATACTATAAAATCTAAAATAGATTGCATGTAATGGATGTTTTTTTAAATTAGAATAACACCGCTAATGTAAACGATCATTTTTGGTTCGATTCGTCGTCATTTTAAGCGATTCTTTCTGTTGTTTTATCACGCTATGAAAAAGTAATTCATATTGAATTTAACAATAAAAAATATTTATAATCGGAGTTGTCTCTCGCGTATTATTTTAGCGCGCATATAAAAAATTACTTTCCCATCCCACTTTGCGTATAAATAATAAACGACATTCAATTTCAAAATATATTTCGATCCATCCGAGGAGCTTATTTCTAATAGCCGAAAAGGCCTTGTAAAATAATAAAACTGCATTGTGCGTATCGTTATCTTTAACAATTTTTAAAATCCGTTTAAATTGAAATTTCTTCGTCTTACTCAAACCAAATAAGGGGGGAAAAAACAAGAGTTCAACTAAACGTTCCAGCGAGTGTAACTAATATCCGTTCCCTCAGTGACCCAAACTCTATTTGTCAAGCAACAACACACAGACAACCTGTTTTCAGTTCAAACTTTAACCACTTCTCTTTCTCTCTTTCTGCAGATCGGCGAGAGCAAGGAGCTGCAGAACCCATTCGGCCAGGCCGCCGCCTCGCTCGACTACCGGCTGCATCATATGCTACACCTGCAGCACCAATTTCTCCACCCCCTCGATCACAGGCTGCCCTTCGGCAGTGCCTTCCGGCCTCTGGCACCCTCGGCGTTCGCGCCGCCTCAGAAACGCCTCAAGCTTGAGAGCGAAGGCCCGGGTGTCTCGACACCGGGACCTGGACCCGGTTCCACAGGCGTGCCAACTGGCCTCTCGAGCCTTGGCTCGCTCTCCAGCATGTCGAGCATATTCTCGCCGTCGGTGGCCTCGCAGGCAGCGGATCTCGCGCCCCAGAGTCCGGCCAACTCGACGAGCAGGTCGCCACCTGGCAGCGGAGGCTCGGCCAATCAGCCCACGGGAGCTGGCAATCAGCCCGGCGATGAGGACCGAGAAGCTAGCGCAACACCGTGCTCCGAGAACACGGAGAGAAGCACGCCGGAGGAGGGACGACCTTATCGAAGTGAGTACTGGCGTTTTGTTTGCTTTTTCTCGCCTAGCTGGCCTCGGCTATTCTTGACGATTAACGATGATAAATTAAAGACGCCTGGCAATGGAAGTTTTTTGCAAGAATAGCGCCGCCAACGGCCTGAAACATATAATATATATACGTATGAAATACGATGTCCGACCACAACCCATCCTTTTTTTCTACTGATACACGCCTTATCTATATACAAAAATTATACACGTATTCGCGTACCATAATTCTTATCCCCCTAGAGATCAAGGCTCTCGAATTTTTCTCCGACATTTTACGATCCGAGATTCCACGAATTTCATCGATATAAGTTACCAATAAATGTATTTGAGATTATGTACTTATAAAAGGCGGCGAGTGCGCGTGCGTGCGCCGTTTACCGGTTTTTCGAAAACTTGCATAATAACGCAACGTCTTGTAATCACCGCAGCGTATATAACGGCTCGGAAGTTTTACAACTACGCGCTGTACTTGTTGCAACTTAACCTTTTATTACTCGGTAGTAAATTATTCTTCAAAATTTCTTTTTAATACCACCACACGCACAAAAAAAGGTATACTGAATTATCGTATACACACATATACACTGACAGAAAAAAAATATGAAAAATTCCTATATTGTCTGGTAAAGTGACCATATGTACTGTAAACCCAAATTTTTCCCATGTTACATAGTAA
>JAPYZO010005539.1:0-10140 GCA_030522905.1 Torymus flavipes | reverse complement strand
ACCCAGAAAGTTATAGCCAATTGAAAAAAAAAATATTTTTATAACCTCATTCGCGATTTTATAAACAATTAGCTATAACTTTCTGGGTTTTGAATAATTCTGAATTTTTCCATCGGTAAGTCCCCAGGAAATTACTTAAGGAACAAAATAAGATCTAGTAAATTAAAATCGGTTAAAAAACGAAAAAGATAGGGATTTTTTATCGATAATTTTTTGTGCTGTTTCTAAAATATCGCCTTTTTTTTAAAAGTTATTTTAGTCATGTTAAATACACTATATTTATAGTATTAGTGTATTATTATTAGATTAAACTATAATTATTAGTAACTATGGTTTTTTTTTTATCTTAGGTAGCCTTTCCATTTAGCACTGATTTGACTGGGAATCCCCGTGAAAGAACCACCTTAAATATACGAAGCACTCGTAGTATAAGAAAAACTGTAGAATATCTCAAAATAAATATTACTCTTCAAGTATCAACCGATTAACAAATTTTAACTTCCATCTCAACTCGAATTTTAATAAAATTTATTATATCTCACAACTAATACCTAACCCCCTACCGTCTAAAACTACCAATAAACCTCTTCCAGCATCTCAAGTGCGCAATAAAACCCGCACTTCGAAACTCTCTCCAAAGATCACTCTACCTAAGACTCGAAAAAAAGAGAGCTGCTTACCCCCCGAAAAATCTTTACGACGTCGCATCATCATCGTTGTCGTCTTCTCCATTGTGCACACGCACGCGCACCCTTCTCTCTCCTTGAAAAGGAAGAAGAGGATCCCTCTCGGCGGGCTAATGGGGCCGGCCCCCCTTTCGCCGTTCGGATAAACGGCCGTTTACGCCCGGGATTACAGGCGAGAGCCAGGCTCTCTTGTATAGAGGGAGATTACGCTACTCGCGCCAGTCATTCCCTACACGATCGATGATGACTTCTTCTTCGTCGGGTGTGGCGCGCGCGTGTGTATATGTATATATGTACAGTGGCGAGAGGCTTTTTTAGTTGAGAGGAAACGCCTACTCGAGGAGAGGGAGTGGTCGGGAGGAGCGCGGAGCCTAACCCTTTGTCGATGACAAATTGGGGGGATTGAAGAGCTGCTGCTGTGCTGTGGTATAGGGGGACTTATCGGGGTCTGGAGCGACGATGGCTGTAAATTGATTGTAGGTACTTTTGATGTCGGTTTTCGGTGGGATTAGAGTAAAAGCCGAATTTATTCGTACGTTTGTGGATACACTTACTGAGTAAGTGTGAAGTTTTATGGAACATTTGTTGACACGAAAACATGCGTTAAATATACATTTTCTTCTACTAATTTTTGTAATTCTTTGTATAGAATGCTTTTGTTAAGTTAACTAGCTGCATCCAACGAGCTTCGCGCGTATTATTTATTTATTTATTCAGGTCATGAACATGATTAAATTAGTTTCAATTTAAAAGTTTTTTCAATTAGTTTAAATTATACGTTTAAATAATAACGTAAGCATGATAAATAAAATAATGAAAATTTTCTTATACTATTTTTTAATTATTCAGTTTTAAATACTCAAACTCAAGAATTCAATCAAATTCAAACATATTGGATTTTGATACTTATTCTATGTAGACCAATCAAATGAGCTGATATGTGTATTGATAATTGGATATTTCTCTTGGAAATATAAAATCTATTCATACCTATTGTTACTTTTACGTATTTGAAAGACGCTGGAAAGAATTAATCTGAATAAGTCGCGTAAAAGGTATGCAACGACCCGGGTTCAAACTCACGTATCCGAGAGACTAGTCCGGTGCTCCAAACACTGAGCTATCGTTACGAGGCTTGCTCCAAGGCCTCGTGCGCATATTTTTACCACTGTACTGACGCGTCAGGACTCGGATAACAATAGAGCTATAAAATAAATAGTTATTTTATGAAAAGCACCAAATTTCTGACATTCAAATTAATTTTTTCTTATTTCTGAAATGATCTTTCTCATTTTTTCACATTTTCTAACTAGCTTCACGAACTAGCTATAAAATTTTATGAAGGAACTATTAAAAAAATATTTTATTGTTGCAAGGAAAATTGAATAAAATAATTTTTTTTTTTAATATTATTTACATATTTTTGAAGTACTATTTTCCCCCATACTTATCATACCCTCAACAAAAACTGTTAGCAACAATATAAAAAATTCATTACCAAACGCCATGTTCCTCTCGCTCCAGCAGCCCCCCAAAAAATCTCTTGATCACCTAACACATCAATATCCTCTCTCTCTCCCTCCCTCACCGACAATACGACATCGCGCTTACGTGGCACCTCTATACGGCGACGCCTACGACAAAGCCGTCATCGTCAGCGCCCGCCACCCCCGGCCTCCGAGAAACCTCCGTCTCTCTCTCTCCTCTCTCGACAAAAGCCCCGAGGCAAAACATCGGGCTCCCGGAGTTTTTCGCGCCCCCGCGGGTGGCCCGTGTTTGTGCGTCTGTCTCGCTCTCCGGGCGTTTAAAAAGCGTTTAGGCCCGCCGTCGACTTATATATCCGGCGCGAGCTCGCGCGCGCGCGCGCCTTCATACATCAGCCAGTCAGCGCGCCCCAGGTGTCCCACTGTCTCTCGACAGATAGATATTTTTCTCGTCTCATTCTTGTACGTGGATATAGATCCGGCAGCGGGTATAGTGTGATGACCGGTGATATTAAAAGCCTCGTGATCGAATGAGCCAAGATGACGTGATTCTTGGATATTTTTTTTTCTTGTCGGAGGTGCGGGACTTGTACACGTGCGACGTGCGCGCGTCTGGCTCGCGCCGAGGGAGTAGTAGTAGGTGTATAAGGGGACTGAGGGGTGGGCGCGGAGGAAGTGGCGGGTCTGCGGATGGGGACGCGGTTCAGGTGGTCGGCCCAAGCACGTGGGCGACTTCTGGGCAGGGTAGTTGAAGAATAGAAAGAACTTCAATAGATGTATGTAGAAACAGTGTAAGGAGAATAGGTACTGACTTATTTATTATGATTATACTGAAAACAAAATATAATTCGATGCTAATGGAAATTTTTATGCATCATTGTACAATAATTTTTAAGAAGCACAAATAACTTATTAATCTTCATACCTATGTAAAATCTCATTGGATTTTAAACAAGAAATATTCATTAATCGTGTAAATTTTAGTTCTTTTTGCTTTCTCAAAAAGAAAGCTAGGTAACGGTGAAACTTTTCGACCCCGAGATTTCAATGATTTTCGATATTTCTGACCTCCTTGAGTAGAAGTGTGTGTGTGTATGTGTGTGTATGTGTGTGTGTGTGTGTGTGTGTGTGAAATCACCTAGGGTAACTGTAGGTATTACTGCGGTGGTATTACGACTGTAGAATCTTATGGAAAACTACAGTAATACCGGCGACGCACTTTCTGGGGTTCTGCATAGGCGCCAGCGCTTTTCCTATACTTTAACATGGCGCCGTAATACCTACGCAGTAATAGCAGCAGCTTCGCAGTAATACCAGTAGGGAGATCTTATTTTCGAAGTCATTATAAGAATTTATTTATCAATTTTTGTTGTAAAATTGTACTTTAATCGATAGATATGATGATGCCTAAGTCATCTTTGATATATATATAGATATATAATGCGTGTTAAAAAAACAAATATGGCGGCGTTAACCGTACATTTTCATTAGCACCACTGCTGCCGTGGTGGTAGTTTTCATTCCCAATAACAAACGTATTAATTCTTGCAACTTCATTTACATGTAGATATCTTAACTTCGGTATGGCTCGTACTTTTACCATTTGAAGAACTAATAAGTCAATTTATAATTACATGTGATTTGAATTTCAAGTCTTGACATAATAATTTGCTAAGTTGCTCGAATGTTCTTAACGTACGTCTGCGCATGCTCGAGCGAACGCGCAGGTTCATCAACCAATCGTAGCTCAACTTGTAGACGCCGTCATAGAAAGTGCTGCGCGTGCATATAAACTCCGAACCCTACCTACTTAGGTATAATTTCTATATGCAAGAGAAATGGGGACGCCTCAGGTATAAATAGGCCGAGTATGCCTGGTTTACATCAGTTGTACACTGTCCTGCATCCGAGTACGTTCTAGCTCTGCTTGACATTTGTTTAGGAGGAGTTCTGTTCGAAAACTTCGACAAAATTTTAAATACGGTATTGCTCTGTTACAAGATCGAAACCATGAACGCCATCGACGAGTTCGGCAAAATCTTGCCCCTCCATATAGCCGTTATTAAAGGCGATGTGGATCTTACAGGACGCTACCTCAAGTTATTTTTCGCCGATCTCAACGTCAAGGATATTTCAGGACGCACACCTCTGCACTATGCAGTAAGTAATAACCACTGCCCGATTGTTCATATGCTTCTTTACCATGGAGCCAGGATTAATGAGATGACAAACTCAAAGCTGACACCCTTGCATATGGCAGTAAGTAACCGTCATTGGAGAATGTTCGATCTTCTACTAAAACATCATGCCGAAGTCAACCCAGTGGAAAATTTCCAAAATAAGACGCCTCTATTCATGGCAGTTGATTACGGCTGTGTGGATTTTGTACGAATCCTGCTGAACAAGGGCGCGTCTGTTGAAAAAGCTACGGTGAGAGGCACGACGTTGCTGCACGTAGCAGTGAGAATCGGCCACATAGATATGGTACGGCAGCTGCTGGAATATTCTTCAATTGATCTATTACGCACAAGGGCTAATTTGGAAGGAAAAACTGCGATGGAATTGGCGTGGGATTTGCAAAGATACAAGATTGCAAATCTGATTGATCAGAAATTAGCGTACGAAGTGATATCATTGTCGAAACAACTCGAAGCTAAGAAGCAGAATGAATTAAAGATCAAGTCATTAACAAAGAAGCCTATGAAACAGTTATTATTGAAGAATAGAGCCAATAATTCCATGTACAACAAGGAAAGAAAATGTGCTAACTTAAGCGAATGAGAGATCACCCGAGTCTGAAATAGCGTTTGTTTCTCTGTAAGAGATCGTATTTTTTTAACTAGAGCATGAAGAGGCCATTTTGTTTACAGAAGTTGGACACGTGATTTGGCATTGCCAGAGCTTCTTTTTTGCGCCAGCTGGAAATAATAATGTTGTGACTCGCTTTTTCTGAACCCGCTCAAAGAGAGCGATTTTAATGTAAATATATATTTCGCTTTGTAAATATTTATATACTATGTAACTATAACTTTAATTTCTCTTTATTTTCTATATAAACTAAAATGTTGCTTTTATTTAATAAACTATTAATTATTTTTGAAACAAAAACGTCTGAATATAATTTTATTTCTTACCAATAAGATTTTATGTCGTCGTAGTAATAATTTTATAGGTTGAATTTATTGGTCCACAACGAGCAAAATCTCTGACAGTTAGTTGTATTGTCTTTTACATTATAGTTAGCCTGCACTATTTGATAGAAAAGTTGGCAACTGTCGGCACTCGTAAAAGAAATACAGGAAAGAATTTAATAAAATACAAATTGACAGTATAGTGGCAACTGACAAGTGTTTGATCCTGCTGCAATCACATGATGCGGCATACAGCTGCGGCATAGAGGTTGCGTCATGAAAACAGCCAATCAGAGCCATTCTGAAAATGCAAAAATAGCTCATATTGTCTTTCTCCATGATGCATCCTCTATACCGCAGCTCTATTCCGCACCATGTGATTTCAGTCTTAGTCTTGCCCGTGTGTAATAAACTTGTCCGCGGCATGACTTGAAACTGCACAGAGATATTAACTTTATCTTTGGCAGGCTGCACATATTTAATATAATTTATCAATTCTCTTTGAGAAAGCATTCAGCTAAAGTTGTTATATCTGTATCTAAGTTCCGTAAATGTCAGTATCTATGAGAGTACTTTTTTAAATACACTATTATAACAAATTTCGAACTCTTATATTTAATTTTTATATTTTTAGTATAGCTTCGTAAAAGTAACCAAGAAATACAGAAAACGCTGTAAGAGAATAAGTTTAATAATTTTCTGTAATTCTTTCTTATTTTAATGAAATATAAACCATTTTAAATTCCACAAAAATACTTGCAACTTGCCGATAAATCATTAATACCGCCAGCATAAACTTTTGTTACGTTTTCTCCCAATCGCCATTGTATCGACATTTCCTATATCATATATAATTACATTGTCACCTCCCGTAAATAGCCTTCTCCATCCACCAACAACCGATCTTCGCGCTCTTTTACCTGGTATATTCCCCGATGACGCGATCCGTCTATACCCCCCGATTCCTTTATATCACATATACACACATACCTTTCACGGCGCACGCGCGCAGCTCACGCCAAGGCGATTTTTATTTCAGGGGGGTAAGAGGAAGTCATTTCTGGTCAATGGTGCGACGGGACAATCGAGCGCGAGCCGATCCTTCGGAAATCTTTCGATCGGTTATCTCTCGTTCTTTTCTTTTTTTTCATATAACGGGCAATATGCGAGCACGTCGAAGGTGAAGGTCCTTTGAGGACTGGAGAATGACGGTAAACTGTAGCCACTGGACGGTCGTTTTTACAGCTGGCTGGAGGTTTAAAGTACTGCAGGCTTGGTTGCCGGTTAAGGATAAATGAAGCTTTAGGAGAATTTAATGATTCAATTTGAAGCAATGTGATTTATTTCTCGGCCCTCGAGTGATAAGGTTTATAAGAGCAAAGTAAGATTTGAAATGAAACTGTAACAGCTAAGAAGTCAGTTACGTTAAACTTTTTCTATCCTGCAAAGATAGGTAATATTTTATTTCTTGAAATATAACACTACGAAAATCCTTGAAGATAGGTGTATTGAATTTTTTAAAAGGTAGCATAAACTTTCAAAATGCAATTGCAAACTTTTCTACGAAGACAACAATGTTACTTTTTGTCGTAATTGAATTAATAATTCAAAGTTGGTTATAATTCAAAGATAAGTTTTAGGAAAATTATACTTACTAAATATTACTAAAGTAGATTGAAGTCCGGGATACAAGTTATAACAATGTAAAATTAATTTTACGGTTTAATTATTTCAAAACTAATTATGGTCTCATAGCAATTCTATTGATGCAATTAATTATAGGGATCATTCGTCTACGATTGGCTTAACACGCCCTAAAATTACAGTCTTTTCAACCATATAGAAATACAAACCAACTTTTGACAAACAGAATTGAACGATGTATTATTATAATTTTAGAAAGAAATTTCAGCAGATTTTATTTTAATTTTTAGTTTTCATGGTGAATAAAAATAACCTGTAATGTTAACTAACAGATTGATAACTAAATTTTCTTCATAATACATGATTTTTTATATTAAGCTCTTTATTATATCTCTCATTTTAATTTACATTTTATAACATATCAGACCCATAATCACCAGTTATGCCAAATAAACACCCTAGCGCCTCAAAGTCAAGTCATTATGATCCTATACAATTATTCTATTATACTCTCTAAAAGTAAGTTTAAAAAAAATCTCCTTTATCATGCTAACAACCATATACCCATATATACCCCGCATTCAGAATCTCGCCTACAACACATCTTACTTCCGTACACATCCGTAAACTTGTACTTCGCTAAGAATCCACTTCTCTAAACAGCGCACTATTACACCCCTGTACAAAGAGCCTTCCGCGAACCCAGCCTCCCACACGCAGCGCGCGTCGACATTTATTTCCTCCCTCCATCACACTCACACACGCAGAATATCTCACTAAAATCCAAAAACTGTTGCTATACCTTCCGGAATGCACCTCTCGTTTGTTCATTCATCGATCCTCTCTCCTCTGCTAAAACGGAAGGTCGATATAGAGACATACATGCGCGCATCCGAATGGAGAGAGACGTGTCAGCACCCGCTGCTCCACATCCATAAATAACCCGCTTCCTAAACGCCGCGCTAAACTGCACGAGGCAGCATCGCTGCTATATACTGTATATAGTACGTATAGGACTAACGGATGGGCCGTGTGTGTGTGTGTGTGTATGTCGGCGACAATGGCGCTGGCGACAAACGAGCCCTCGCGACAAAGGGACACCATTTGCGCAACGTCCAGACTGCGAGAGAGCGGGGCATTGTATACAATGGCGAGCTAGAGCCTCGGCGACGACGACTACTACTTTGCAGCCGACGACGACCCCCGCGAGCACGATTTATGGACGCGTTTTACGATGACTTATGTGAGATGAGAGAGAAAGAGAGAGACTGAGGGTTGCCGATCTATTTGGCAGTCGAGCTGGGGTAATTAGGGCGTAATTTAAGGGCTCGAGTTTTCAGCAGTTTTGAGAAAAGGTTTTGAAAATAATATGAGAGGGCTTTGTGTTGGGTGTATGTGGGTCGCTAAGCGTTTTTAATTTTGGAGGAGTATATTTGTTACGATGATTTTACGGTCTGGGTGTTATCTTATTTGGGGATTGAACATATGGTGTGTATTGAATTATCGAATGAATAAGAATGTGTATATATTATACATGTATGAGAATGAATGTCAAAGCGATATAATATCAAACAAGTATAAACCTGCACGTGTAAGTACGCGAATGTTTTTGTTTTTGAAACTATGTACCTAGCACTTTTTTTCTTGCTCAAAGAGACAAAAAATGTTTGAAAAGATGTTCTGCCTATCTTAGTTTGTAAGTGTTCTCGTGTGCTAGATCTATTCCTAAGCAATATCCGGGGCAATATCATTTGCCTTCGTAAGCTTTACTTATGTAAATTTTTTTTTCGTGAATAAATAATAAAAAGATCTTTTAAGATGTCTAGTATCAAAATTCACCATTTTTGGGAAATTTATTTCTTGCGTCTGTGTGTGTGAGAGGTGTTTTGTTCATCTGTAATACCATTTATTACTGTTCCGGGATAATATTTCCTTGACCATGTGCAGGTAGTCATAATTATAAAAAACCGCAAATATATGTATAATTTATTTGATATTAATAATTGATATATTGTGAAAATGGAAAAAAAGTATTACACAAGTAGCATCTAGCTTCTAAAGTGATCCAAACAACGGTAAAATAAAATAAATTCAACAAACTATGACCCCTTTCTTGAAATCTTGGGATTCTTCTTATCACATGCAGTCTAAAAAACCCATGGAAAATACCTAAGAAAAGACTGATAATTAAGCACCTTGAGATTACATTAACAATAGAGAAAGACTTGTCATAAAATTGACTAGTTTTTCACATAAATAGGTATATAGATATATACAGAATTAGATTCTTACGATTGTAGTAAACTTTTATATAAAGTTAATTATTATAAAGTTTAGGAACAACTCTCACTTTATTCCATTATCTGAGTCCTCTTAGAAATTGCCTTTTTTGAAGTTCATTTAGCAGTTGAAGACAATGAATTTATTTTCTTTATTTTTGAAGTTAGTATAAAAATTTTAAACTTTTGTCTAAATTAGTTGATTTATTTTGTGTTGTGACTAAAAACTCAATTTCAAATTTGTTTTTCGATTTTTTTTATCATAATAAATTAATCAATATTTTTTAATTTCATGGAATATTCCAGAAAGATCTTTTAATTACATATATTATTTACTGTGTAATATTCCATTAATATTTAACGAATTTTCATGAAATTATCATCAGTTATTAAAATTATGAAATACTTTATTCTGTTAAAATTTCAAAAAGCCATTGGTTAAATAAAGCAATACGTTTTAGTTGTGATACAATAAGGAGTAAAGACAGTTAATCTTTATAAAATGATGTATAGAGATAGTTCTTTTTTATATTTATGAGCTCAGTTCGTTATGTTACCGTAAAAGAAAGATTCTTTCATATTTTAAAAATATGTTGGAAATACATTAATTCTTTATTATCACGTAATTACTTAAAACTAATGTAGAACTAAAAATAAACATGCCGAATATATTGAAATTGGGATATGTTACAAGGAAGATTAATCTTGATATTGTATTGTCTTGTCTTAATATTCAAGACAATAATCGATACAATATTTATATACAGTATTCGATACAATATCAAGATTGTGGTATCAAGAATCTTGTCTTGTCTTGAAAATGTAGTTAAAGACTTAGGTGTGATCTTTGACTCAGACTTATCCTTTTCTCATCACATTAACCATGTAGTCTCCAAAGCTTCCAATTTAGTCGGTT
>JAPYZO010005538.1:0-20118 GCA_030522905.1 Torymus flavipes | reverse complement strand
TTTCCATTGTTTAGGAAAATATCCGATTTCAATCATTTTATTAAAAATAATTAGAACAGGCTTTTCCAGTGCAGACCAGCAACGCTTCACAAAATAAGCAGGAATATCATCAGGTCCTGTGCTTACTTTATCTTTTAAGTTAGAAATAATAGGACGCAGAGAATCTGTAGTGACGCATAGATAGTAGAAAAAATACCTATAATAACGTGATCGATATTCTCCAAAATATATTAATTTACAAATAACTATAAATTATTAATTCAAATTCTATAATGCAATAGGAACCTCGTTTAACTTTAATATTCAAAATTACTAATTTGGAATGCTATTATAAATGATAATTATAGTATTGACCTATAAGATTATCTGCGTTATATTTGCAATTTGTAAATTATTAATATTATTTAAACCGGTTTACCTTAATAATCATGAATTCAGTGCGTAGCTTCCAAAATTCATTACGAGTATTGAAGAAAACGAATGCAATGAAATGTTAAAATCAATGATCAGCAAAATGCGAGTGGAATTTTTAAGGAAACTGAATAAAGTCGAAAGGTCGTACCGGTAGAATGTGAGTGTGAATACGCCTGTGTGTGTGAGCGTATGTATGTGTGTGTACCGTCGTTACCGAGCCAGTGCAAGATTAAGTCACGTTTGCACATTCGAGCCTTCGTCGGCAATTCTACAGCGCCGAAGGGCTACGAACTTTATACTTTCCGCTACTTTTCTTTTATTTCCCTTTTAGCCGTGTCTTGCGTCTTATTTTTTTTTTCTTTTATAAGTATTCTTACTTTTATGGTTTTTTATTAACTAAAAATGTGAGTATGTATTATTATTTACTACTCTAATATTATAATAATTTATAATTCATATATACTATTTTATATAGACAATTAATTTAAATAAGAGTATAATTAAATTAATATTCTTCAGCAAAAAATATACAAATATGTTTTATAATAGTTTATTAATTTACTTTAAACATAAGTGTAAAACACTCTCAGGTGAAAAATCAAACCTTGGTCTCCTTATCTCTAATATAAAAATCTAAGGGACACTTACCAGTATACTACCAGTAGAATGTTGTGGTACAGTCTCAAATTGGTTTGCTAATTTCAGTTATAAGATGATAGCATATACTTATCTATCCATGTCTTAAAAATTTATCATCTATTTAAAAAGCTACCAAAATTATGTAGAAAATAAGAGAGGAATCGAATTCCGGCCTCCTAACGTTTTGAAGGGCGCACTTACACTTACTACTGTGCTACTAGGAACTCGTTATCCTGAATCATCAATCAGATTATAACAACACGTTTTAGATAGACATATACGACAGACTTACCTGTACTACTAAATAAGATGGTCATAATAAAAGTCTGCTAAGTCCACTTTTAGTATAGATGACAATCGACTGATTAATCGTTCAATTATCACGCTTATTAAAAATAGATTTGCAACTTTTTTCACTCTTAACGCGTCATATATCAAATTATTAGAATTACCAATATTCAAGATAAATTTTGCAAAACCAACCTTTTTTATTGAATTACAATAATTGACTCAAATAACCTACGGTTTAATACTAATTTTTATGAAATTGGAACGATTAAAATAAAAAATAACAGTCATTACTTATTATCGACAGCTGCGGTATATGCTTTGAATTTATTACTCAGCGATAACAACAATGCTTTCAATTATAAACTTTGTTTTTACACAAGGACACATTCATTATAAACTCAAAATAATTGCTTACCCTTTCCATTCCTTTCCTAATTCTTCAGGCACCACGTCAAGTACGCAACACGTGCACCAAGCAACCCTCCCACCTCCAGCAACGATAAAAATTCCCTCCTCACCATCGACAACGCACACCTTCGCCTCTACGCGCAAAGTCCCTGGGGTGAGATTTTCCACACGCCCTTTCCTCCCCATGTATAAAACATCTCTCCCCCACACACACGCACGCGATCGCTCTTCCGGAATTCGTGCGACGAATGCAGCCTGCGCGCGCGCTTCCCGTGAAATATTTAGCGGGCCGAAGGGGCTGCCGAATATTTCAGCCGAAGCGAGAGAAAGAGAGAGAAGACGCGCGGCCGGGGAATTCGTGAAAAATTCGTTAAACGCGAGTTTCATGAGAGAGCGAGCGTGCTCGTATATGTACGTGTGCGTATGCGGGGGGTGATGGCGAGGGGGCGTCTTTTTGCTGATGCGGTCGCTCGTGCGTTACGCAGCTGTCGATTGGCGAGGAGTTAGGAGCTTGGTGGGAAGTTTCCGTAAGCGATGTTTGGGGGTGGGGAGAACGTGTGTTTTGAATAAGGAATTTTTTCCGCCGGAGGTGGCAAGTTTTTGGGATGAATTTTCGCTGGGGTTGAATAATTTTTACATGAAAGTTTAATGAAATTTCTGAAAAGCAAATTTCTAATTTGACTTTGAAGATTGCATAGATAGACTTCATTTTATTATTGAGGATATGAGTCTTTGATAAACGTGTTTGATTTGTACTATATTATGATAAAAAAAATGAGTATATACAATGTAAACATCAAAGTATCCTCAAATAACACTCACCGTATAAACAGTGTAGAGCAGTTTCATCGCAGTGCTGGTCTATGTACACCCAGAGGACATTGATTCGTGTGGAACATGTCTTCTCAGATTTAAAATCCTGCAAGCCCGTTGGACAATTCCAATGTAAGGTTAATGGTTATACTTGAATTGACCAATGGGCTTATAGAATTTTGAAATTGACGGGGCACGTTCCACGCAAATCAATGTCCACTGGGTGTACACGCTTATTGATGCGTGGAAAAAGGTTTATATAGGAAGCTATTGTAAATGACCCATGAAAATAATATAACTGAAAATTTTGGTATTTTTCATTTATTTTGAAAAGTATATGTTTATTAGAGCGGCAGTACACGCGGTACAGAATATTATTTGTAAAACATGAATAAATTCAAATTTCCCTCAACTTTTTTTTATATACGTAATCTCGTGAAAAATGTCTTTGTACTACGTAAATTACGTAACTTCGAGGTCGAAAATTTTGAATTTAAATTTTTATCCCGTATATTGTCAGTCGTATATCCCTTGGGTGCTTACATACATCAAAGCGCGATGAAATTTTTTGAAAAATTTGAAATAATACAGGTGCGCGGAAAAAACTTTGCAATTTTGTGAAATAACGCTGCAGCTAAAAAGTTAATTTACCTGATAAAATTGAAGTATAGTAGGAATGTATACCTGTAGAGGGTAAGTAAATATTTATATCTTGTAGAATCTAATTCCAGTCTATAACTTCTAAGGTATTACAGATCCCTATCATGATTTTCATTATTCCAATCTAATTTCTTTCATTATCATCCTTAATTAATTATTCTGGCCGTATTGCATTCAAAATAAACTGAAGACCAGCCAACGACTGAGATAGTCCGTACAAAATAAACTTAAAAACGACGAGATAAAACTACAATGTTAGCAAATATGTAATTTACTATACTGCCTTTGACATCTCCTCAACTGCAGTACAAGTTTTATCGACACAATTGACATTTTAAATCCTATTAATCCACATAATATAAAATTTGTCGAATTATTTCTCTTCCACTTTCCCAACTCGACGTCTTACTTCACTTTCTCGCTCCCTCTTTCTTCTTCGTCTGCAACTGCCAGGCGAAATCAGCCTTAATGACGCTGACGTCAATACCACTCGCTTTCCTCACCCATACTCTCCACATAGAAAAAACGATACGAAAGACGCAGTAGCAGCAGCAGCCTAAAGAAAGGAGTAAACAATCCAAACGAAAAAATACGCGCCTCTCCCCTTTTCCTGCGCGCGAAAATCTCCTTACGCGAAAAGTCTCAGCGCGGCATTTCGCATGCCGGGAAGAAAAGCTCGCGCGTCTCCTTTCTCACGAGCTTACTCGCGAGGCTTTTATCGCGTCGCGACGCATGAAACCTCGCGCGCGCGCGCTCGCGTCTTGGATAATCTTTTATTTCCCTCGTACGGCGAAGAGCGAGAGAAAAAAAAAGCCGAGAGAAAAATCTCGGAGTAGTCGGAAGGGGAGGGAAGAGCAAACCGAGCTATGACGTATATACGTCGCCGCGCAAAGTTGGGAGGGAGAAGAGAGAGAGAGAGAAAGAAACTAATCGAAGAAAGCGAACGCTCGCGCACGCGGAAGCCCTTCATCCGGAGCTTCTATTGACTTAGCGAAGTTTAGATTGCCGCGCGGATAAAACGCGCGCGCGCAGAGAGAGATAGACGAGTTGAGTGGTATATATATATAGTCGTGCTGCTGTGGGTTGGGGAAGGAGGAGGCGACGCGCTGATATTTATTGTGTCGTTATGTAATTCGATCTTGACTTTAATGCCGATTAGGAGGATTTCGATTGTTGGGATCATGAGCACGTGTGTGCTTGATTGATGTTTAAGTCTGCTGATGAATGTAAAATTAATTCAAACGCTGTGTTGATAAAATTGTCAAGATATCTTATGTAAGGTAGGAAAAAACGTCTCATTTTGGTTCCAAATTTAAATATCAAATATAGCGTGGTTATAATATGTTTCCTAGTACGTACATCTCTGTAATGGAATTGTATTTTGTAATACTGCAGTTCTCCGTACATTTCATTACAAAATCGCTTTGAGAGACAGATAGCAAATAGTAATACATTTGATAAGCTTTGTGGCAGACAGCTTTGCTCGATGTCGAGCGTTTTGCCATAAGCGTTGCCCCGAGTATGACTGCAAACCTATCAGTTTGAGGAAGTGCAATTTACGTGTAAAAGTGAAATAATCATTCTGTCAATCGAACATAACGTTGCATTGCGTATTCAATCCTCAAAAGTTATGTCGTTAAAAAAAAATAAATAATACCTGCAGTTTCAAGAATATTATTTTTAGATAGTTATAATATATAATTTTTAGATAGTATAATTCTAAAGTATCATCATATAAATATATAAGTCATTTCAAAATGAAAAAAATTTTTTTCTTGACAAGCATTCGATCTTTGGTCACCTTTGGTATGAAAATGTAAGATGCTCTTAAACTCTTACATTACCAGATACGTGTTATCTTATGATTTCGAACCTGTTCTTTAATTTCTATTTATGTACACTCAAAAATCTTAATTATTGATGATTTTTTGTATTAATACTATACAATATACTTTATATGGTTTGAACTCACAAAGCGCATGTATTATTTAATATTTTCCAATCATAAAATAGCAAACAGTAATGAAAATAGTAATTATTTTTAAGTAGAAACACTCAAAATCTAATTCTTTATACTTTCAAATTCGCATTCTTAAGAGAAATTAAAGTAAACAAATGATAGTATTAAAAAACATAATTAAAATAAAAAAATTAAAATGAAGTATACTTCACAAGTGTCTATTTCTAAAAAGTGAGGAACTGAGAGGAGTTATTTTTTCAATAAAGAATTAAATCCTGATCTGCCAATTTTTTAAACACGTAGAGATTTAGTATTCTGAAGTACCGAATAGGTCTGGTCGATCTATAGATATAACAATACACTTTATACACAGATGTACCTGCCCATCTATATAGCAATGCCACAAAGATTATAGATAATCATATTATTTTATAAATAAGACACTGCATTTCAATAATTACTCAACTAAATCTGTTTAACACTAACGACTACTTGTTTTATAAAAATACAAATTTATTTGATATTAGAGATCTTCTCTGTATAATACACATCAATCCTCGCGATAAATTATAGTTATTTCAACACTTAAACATCTGCCTCAACAATCTTACAACCAAAACGACCGAACACGAGCCGCAGCAGCAGAAAAACCAACTCAATTCAAGATTTAATTTAAAACAACATTTCATTACGTACTCCATTACACCCCCTCCCTCTCTTTCTCAACTTTGCAAAAACTACCATTACGCAACTTCCTCCTCTTCCTCGCCTTTCTCTCTCCTCCAGAGTCGCGCGCGACTGTTTAATTACTCCGCCAAATTGCAGCCATCGCGCTCGTGAGCTTGAGCTCGCACACATACTTAAGCACAACATGACATTTTTCCCCCGCCGACAATCACCCTCCTCTCTCCCCTTAAGTCATGCTAAAGCATAAATTAGGAGAGTACATACACGAGAGTGTACACGCGAGAGAGGGAGAGAGAGAGAAGTCGCGCAAGAAAAACAAAGACGGAGAATAAACAGGCGGTGTGCGGTGGCGAGGGTGGGTATATACTTTGGGAGATGCGCCGCCACCGCCGCGAAAGTTATGTTTAAGTGAGAGCAACGACAAGGCTCGCTGCAGTGTGTATAAGGGAAGAAGCGCGCAAGGGCACCAACGTGCTTTCGGGGCTCGTTTAGCTCGTGAATTAAGCAGAATTTTCGATTCCACCCACGTATACGTTCCGCGTGTGCCACGAGTTTCTTAATTTAGGCTAATGGAGAGCTCGTTGCTGCTATGATCGGAGGGGTCGCGATCCCTTGCGGTTGCAAATTTTCTGGAAAGGGCTAAGTGATAGAGGTTTTCTGATGAAGAACGACAGATCGAATTATGTACGTTCGATAATCGCGCGTTATTATTGTATACTTTTTATGGTTAATTGATGTGGATCGGATAGGAAAATAACATAGCTGTAAAAGAATTCTTTTTTTTTTAATAATACCGAGGCTCACACCACATTGTCGATTACCAACATTAAAAAAATATATATAGCAAGCATATATCATAGGTAATTTTATTAAAAAAGTGAAAAATCAATTCCCGGCGAGAAATCGAACCTCGGTCTCTCAAATTGGTTATAATAAGTTAAGCGTACTTACCACTATACTACCAGGAACATGTTAGCATAAACCTAAAATCGGTGACAATAGAGACATGTGTAATCGGTGACAATAGAGACATGTGTAATATTAATGATTGTAAACAGAGTCTAATCCAATGCGATCAGTCTATTACGTACAGAGGCAGCGGATCAAAAGCTTTCGGAAATTCCCTTAAAGTTCACCTACAATAACCAGGCCATATACATTCTGAAAAATATATCGATCCCGCATTCCTAAGACCTTTAATCCACACTATCGCGCTCATTCAAATGTTATTCTTTCAAACCCCAGTTACTCCTTTTCAAACACAAACATCACCAACCGCGCGTCGTCAAAGCAGACACTAGTGTCCTATAATATTCGAAAGAAATTCTTCGCGTCGTCGTCGCATTCCCGCGCGCTTCGCCGAGCATTAATAATGCTAATCGCCGGTGCGCATGTGCGAGAGGAGCGTCGCTGCGCATTAATTAATCGCCTCTCTCGCCCGCGCGCGCGCGGACGATTGTGCTTTCGTAAACAATGAATTTCGAACGCGAGCAGTCGACAAGCGGCATTGTGCTGACGGCACGCGCGCGCAGTGGTTTGCGGTGCGGAGGCTGTAGCACGGCTCTTGGACGATGCAAAATATTATTTGGATTTGGGTGGCAGGTGGTGGTGGGCTAAAAAGTCGATGTAAATAATGGGGAAGAGGAAATATGATGGTATTTTATGGGTAAATAGGAAAACTTGTTGGTGAAGGTGGATTTTAGTATGGAAAAATATTATTTCTATGTTTCGCTTTGGAAAAATTTTGCTTGGAAAAAGTGTCATTTTATATATAAAATGCTCCTGAACTGACATCTTCTTCAAGCAAAATTTAAATTGACACCTTTTCTAAGCAAAATTTGAATACCTTTTTCCACCGAATCATCGATTTGCTTTATTAGCTGTAAAATTTGTTACTGCGCTAGATACAAGTATATATATAATAATTATCAACTCCGCCTACATATCTAAGACGTTGGATAAAAAACAAGTCGAAAAAATTCTTTTCGAATGATTATATAGCAGAAAACATTTCGTCTAATAAACGAATATAACTATAGATAGTTTCTCTACATTCAAAACCTACCATTCCCCTATACAAAAACCCCAGAAGGACTGTCCTTGACAAAACAAGAAGCTAACAATAAACTTCCCACCTTATTCTTCTCGTTTTCCACTATCCCTCCTCCACTGTGGATTTTCTCGTATACACAACGCATCCAATACATCTTCCTCGCGTACCATCCCCAAGATCCCGGCAGACAGGCCGACCTGTGCACGGTACTAACGATGCGCGCACCGGCCACTCGATCGCCGGTATATCGATGGCCAATGGTCTCGTCGTCGTCTCGGCCGGCGCGTCAAGTGACGCAATTACGATGCGCGCAACGTCCGTCGACAACTCCTTCTGATCTCCTCTCTCTTGCGCGCGTGCAAGTTCACCGTTGACCGACAGCTCCTCTCTCTCACTCTCCTTGGTAATTGGCTCGTCACCCATAGTTGCATCGCTATCTAATACTGGCCGAGGAGGATCCGAACGAACGAACGACGACGACGACGACGTGTACCGCTTCATTACGCAAATTGACCGAGCATCAAGTGGGCAACGCGAGCAGGTAGAGGTCGGTAGGTATAGGGTATAAGGGTTCGCTCGTGACTTGAAAACCGGGCCCGCTACTTGCGATTCTTGATGAGCTCGAGTGAAGAGGGTGGAGAGGGACTGCTGCTGCAGGTTTTCGGGAAGATGAATCGCCCGTATAAAGAAGATTTTTATTTGAAGCGACGGGTGCTTAGACATTTTAAATATATACTTGTAATAGATTATTACTAATTGTGCAAGATATTCAGTTGGATATAACATAGTAATAATTATATTAGCTGTAATATAATTTCAACTGATTATATATTAAAATTTTTTTAAATCAAGACAAATACAAACCTCACAATCAACCCTTTGAAAATAAAAGAACTACCTGCAGCAAATCCAACCTGACTGCACGCAATTCCAATTTACACCGTGCGAACTGCATCGCGCGGCGCGCGTGAAAAGAACAGCAGCCCGGCTGGCGCAGTGTGTGCCCAGGTAAGTATATCTCAACTTTTCTCATATATCGTTTCGCGCTCGTTATTACCCGACGCCGAGTTATAACGCGTACTTTAGGGCACGGACGAGTAAAATTAATGGTAAAGTAAAACTATTTTCGCGCGAAACTTTCACGGCCGAGTGATGCGTGATGCGCGTATATATACAAGCGCGCGACGCGAATTTATAATTGCGGAGAAGTTTATGCGAGGGGTATACATATATGGCGTTGGCTGGCGTGTGAGTAAAGGTGTAAGTATATATGCTTTAGGTGTAATATATATGTAAGTATTAATGAATATTTTATGGCGTTACTAAATTACGTCAGTTAAAGCACCTGTTAATTAAAAATAATATAGTAAAACTTTAGCATAGAGAAAAATTGTTGTTGAAGATTGAAAGTTCAAAAAGCCCTTATTGACGCAACAAATATATCCAAGTAAGTGTACTAACGATTCTCATAATGGAACTAAAACCTAGCACTCCGTCGACCGATAACAGTTTCTCGTTACATCATCAAGCCTTCCTTATACTCTCTCTCTCCCGATCCCACCGCAGGACAAATTTCCGCTCCTTTAAATTTAAAATGAACGATGCACCCTCCCTCACCCATTTTTTCACACCCTCTCTCTCCAGGCGCTTATGCACGTACACTCCCCTTTGCATTTGCAAATTATTTTAGCCGGCGACTCGTTAATTATCCCCGCGCTCCCTATATACCTGCGGTTCGTTCGCGTCCTTTCTCTCGCTCTCTCTCTCTCCCTCCCGTAGGTCTTGAGAGCCGATCCAGAGCCGCGCGCGAGCGCAGCGGTGTTTTACATATTCATGAGGCAATAAGGCCACCGCTGATCTTCCGGGGCGAAGAGGGAGAGAGGAACTGCGGAACAACAGCCGAAGAATGGAAAGTAGGGATGAGCCGGAGGCTGCTGCTGCGCGCACCGAGACTTCGCTGTTCTTTCGTTAGTGAGGGAGAGAGAGATCTTTGTTCGATGAGTTTTTGAGAAAGTGGGGAGAGGTGGAAGAGAGAGAGAGGTGGCTTTAGAAGGGGGAAAGAGAGGAGGATCGATAGGGATCGAGAGAGTGGCTTGTTTTTGTGGTCGCGGGGGATGGCGAAGCTCGGCAAGCAGGCTGATTTCGTTTGGTCTTTTATGTGGAAGTGCAGTGATGAATTGGAATTACAAGTGCAGATTGATCTGTGGATTTTATAAAACTTTTTTGTTTATTATAGACTGAGAGATGGAAGAGGCTTAGTTTTATTGCGAATTGCACTTGTTTTTTTTCAGATATCTCGCATAAACGATATTGTATAAAAAAAGAGTAGATCATTTAAATTAATGAAAACGTTTGAAGAAAAGTCAATTGAAAATGTACATCTAAGCTTATCCTTCATCTACTTCCTTTGATCCTGGATTATATTAAGTTGCATTTGCCTTTCTTTGTTAAAGGCTCATATTTGATATGTGAGTTCATTTGAGATCCCGTATCAAGGCATTTTTTTTCTCCTCTTTTACCATACGAGCTGTTTTAAATATAATTTAAAATAGATTAATTATATCTTTCGTCGATATGCCAACGCGAGATATTAAAATTTTTTTTTTGCCCGACACCAATTTCAATTTAATGTTATAAATTTCTCTTTTTATATTGAAATAACTAAATATAATTATCACTAATAAAAGACACGTGATTACTTCAATTAAATATGTGCAGGGTACCGTTTATTAAAATCCAAAGTGTAATTAACTGAAATAACATCTCTTACGAATAAAACTTCCAAAAGACTCAACCAATTTCACAATAAGTTATGTAACATCGAATAAAAAAAAAAAAAAAGAAACGCATTCTAAAGCCACAAAAACGCCCGCAGAAGAGCTTGAAACAGCTCCGACATCGAAATCGATCGTCGCCACTGGCGTCGCCGCCGCCGCCGTCGCGCTGCAGTTTCTCTTACCGTCAAACAAAAGCATTCCTCAACCGCAAAATTGTCAAGAGCACAACCGCGACGACGACAAAAAAAAGCCAGGGAACCGCGGACGAGGAGAGATTCAAACGCGGAGAGAAAAGACTCGCGGAATTGAAAGTAATTTTTTGAAACTGCTAAGAGATAATCGTCCCAGTCTCTCTGCGAAAGAAAAGAACCGAGAGATGTATACACACACCCAGCCGAGAATTAAAGGTATACGGAAAAAAGCGGGCGCAGAACCTCGCCGGACAGAGATAGCATTCTGTTGGCGAAAAATATATGTACACACGCGTTCGCGAACGTCGCCGGCGGAAAGAAAGGACGGAGAGCGATAAACAAATCGGCCGCGGGTAGCACAGAGCGCGAGGGGAAAGAGAGCCTGGAGGCGCGCGGAGAATAAAAGGAAAACACGTATAGAGAGGGTAACTCTCGTATACATATAGGTAGGTAGTGTGTGTATACATTCATACGTACACGCTCGCGCACCGAGCGGCGAAATAGCCGAGGCGATAAATCTAAATTTAGCCGAGCTCGCGCGTGAGAGAGAGAGAGAGAGAGAGGGCGGGCAAAAAACTAAATCTCCCGCAATTTCCCGACGAAGACGCAAAAACTGACCTCGCCTGTGTAGGTGTACGTCCGTGAGTTTGCATGCTCGCTGAGCCGTGATATATCATAATAATGTAGGCGTGAGCGCACACGCGCGTACGCCCAGTGCTTGTCATTCGACGCGTGTAGATGTGCAGTATATGCATATATATATATACGTGTGGGTGGATGGGTGTATGTAAGCGGAGGAGGCGCAAAAAAGATGAGGAATGGACGTTTTTCCGGGAGCCGAGGATTCTCCGGCCGGGCGCCCGCTCGAGAGAAAGAGAGAGCGTTAAGAGTGTTTCCGAATGGGGACCGTGTGTATATGTAGTGTGAGAAGATAGGTATATAACGATCGATTGCTAGTACAATGTTGTTATTGGTATATTTGTTTACGATTTGAGGTCGAGGTTGTGATTTGTGTGCTTGGTTGGCTTTTAATATATTCAAAAATTTTTCGGTAAGCGGCTTGTGTGATGTAAAGGGTAAGTGGATTAGGCACAGGTATATATGCATAAGCTATTATTGAATCTCGTTAAAATTTATTGTAAAAAAATTTTTTCGACGAAAATTCGATTAAAAAAAGAGGCGCAAGTTGACTGTACTCCATATTTTTAAAAATCGGGTATGAAAGAAAGTGATGAAATAAATTTCAAGCTTTTTTCTTAAATTATGTTAAAAGTAATATATTACCTTAATGAAAATTATATTTCGAAAGCACGATATATGTTTTGAATAAACCAATAAATATTAGCGTTGTGTATAACAAACAAAACAAATTTTAATAATTTCGCTTTCTATCACTGTTAAATTATTACAATAGCATTGGATTTTTGTTTTTATTCAAAAATAAAAAAGTTTCCGAAAAATCGCGTACCGTCAACATAATATAATAAAATATCGCTTCAGATTTTTCCACTCTCTCACTTTCCCCCGTCACAAAAGACAAAAATAAGAAGAAATCACGAATAGCATGAAATCCGCAAAAGCCACTAAACTCTCCTCTCCTCTGCACATACACGATATCTGCAATCAAAATCCCACCTATACACATCCTCTCCAACCTCCGTAGATCCTCTATACATACACGTGGGACAGAAAAAGGAGGACGCGCGCGGACGCTTGCGTTCCGGAAATATAGTCCTAATGGCCGTCGGAGGGTAAAATTATTGAGAGGAAATGGAGTTGCGGCTTGTCTCATTTGATTCGCCGGGGCCGGCCGGTCGACTGGCCATTCCCCCTGCACTGTGCCCTTATTTCCCGGGGCGAACAGCAGCGAGCGCGCGCCGCTCGAGACAATAAACTGCCGTTTGTCAATGTCGCGCGGCGTTTCGGCTATCGCGCCTGTGCGCCTCCGTTCCTTCCGACCTGGGAAAGGACTAATTAAAACTTCCTTCCGGGCGAATTGCTTCGGTCCGATCTCCCACTCTCTCCGGAGTCTGCGGGTATATATACGTGTATATGTTCTTGCGCGCAGATATTATTGTAGAGGGGTAGGCTGTGCTGATTATCTATACCGGCGCGGCCGGCTAACTGATTGGGGTTGGTTAATAAAGTCGCGATGGCTGAGGTCAGAGAGGTAAAGGTTTTGTGATTTTTTGGGTTCATGTTGCTTGGGTACTACTGCTTATTGAGAATTACCAATTTATGACCATAGCGATAGTTTATAAACAGAATAAAATTAAAAAAAAAATCATATTGCCACAAAATATTCTCGCTTTATCGTTCGTGTATTTATTTAAAAAGTTTTCTTTTCTTAACACTAATTTTGTTTCTAATTTTGAGAGGTATAAAATCTCAATTTTGGATATGTATACTAATAGAAATAATGTCATGAGTAAGTATTATATGAGTAGGAAATGGCCCAATTTATTGAAATTATATTCTTTGTGTGCCCTATTAGACACGATTTTTTCTTATACTTTATACAATCCTATACGAATTTACGATTCTCACATAAATTTCAATGTAATTCATGGACTTCTGCTTTTATATAAACGGAATAGAATATGGACCCATGCTACAATACCTCTCTCATAATCCAACATACTAAGCTTTGATAAATTATGACGAGACCTAACTCATAAGCACGTCAAAACCCGTACGACGACCATAGCAGTTCCTAAAATCGCGCCCAATAAGCCAGCAGCCGAAGGCCCTCCCATAAAAAACGACTCTCGCTTTATTTCTCCCGAATCACAGTCCCCGTAATAAACAACGGAAGCGCGTCGACTCGTCTCGTACCCGTCGCGTTAACACTCGCGCAGCGTGATCCCATTTATCCACTCCCACTCTCCCTCTCTCATCACCAGATAAAAGGAGCCAAAAGCGACACTACGATAAAGCGCAAAAATAAAGAAGAGCTTCAACCCTCTCTCTCTTTTTCGCTCACTAGAGTGTATAAGAGAGAGAGGGAGAGAGAGAGAGAGAGAGAGAGAGAGAGAGAGAGAGAGAGCGATGATTGACCGCACAACCTCGTGATTCGCAATTCCCGCGCCGCGTGCTGACTCGCTCTCACTCAGTCGCACGCTCGCGCGCACGGCCCGTTCAGTTCAAAGAGTCGTGATGCGCGAGAGCGAGGTATTTGCCGCGCAAACATCGCGTTTGTCAGCCTCTCTCTATCTCTTTCCCGGAGCGCGAGCGCGCGAGAAGCGAATACCGAACCGTTTGGCACCTCTGAGCTGAATTCGAAATCCACGCGCGCGGTGGCGGCCTGGATGCCAACCGTATGCGGTCTCTCTCTCTCTCTCTCACTCTGTTGGTAGTCGCTCCGATCGATAATCTATCGGTCTTTGTCCGTGTCTTTTTCGAGAGAGTTGGAGGGATGTGAGAGAGGAAGAGAGGGGGAGATGTAAAAGTAGGTTCAAAGTGAAATTATAAGGGAGTTTGGACGCGCGACAGCCCTTTGTCGCCAGTATAGAATACGGGAAATCGGGAAGAAGAAAGAGGAAAAGTGTTGCGAGGTTTGTGTAACACGGTTGTTGAAATGTGGGATTGGGAAAAGTGAGTATATTAACTGCTGCACAAAAGAGATAGCTTAATTCGTTATTGAAGATAAAGATTGGGTTGAATAAAAAAGGATTGCGAATTCGAGAATATTAAATAAATGTTAGTGGTGTATTTTAATACAGGGAAATCAATACCTAAAAAATATATTGAAAATTAATTTTATTTTTAAAGTAACATTATAGTTTTAAACTACGAAAATGTAATTACTATTCCATACTACATTTTTTTTTATCATAAAAACACTTAAAAATTATAAAAAAGAACACCCCTTCTATTAATAATTATAAATTTAACAATTTTATGATCCTATAAATATGCGTAAAAATAAAAATAAACTATTAATTTAAAAAAATATTTCACAACTGTATTTTTCTCTGCAAGAAAATAAAATTAAAAAAAAAAAAAAAAATCTCCCCGGCGAGGAATCGAACCCCGGTCTCCCAAAAGTCATTTAGAAGTTGGGCGTATTTACCACTATACTACCAGGGATTGTCGAAGTAGAAGCACAAAAGCGATACTGGTATCGCTAGTACTGTTCCGCCAGTATATCTATACATGCATATTAGTCATCGTAAAGATATATAATTATACATGCAACTGACATCATTCTGTATTGGATTGAGTAAATTTAGTATTTATTGTAACAAACAAGTTGTGTTTTTTTTATACGAATTTTATATAAATCAGTATATTACATGCTAAATAATAAATATCAAAGAATATTGGTAATATCCTTAATTCTTTATTAAATATTTATTTTTAAGCTGCTTGTTTACATTTGAATAAAATGTGTATATTAATAAAATGAATACTTAAACAATTTCTTATCGATAATTCACTATCATTTATGCAAAATCTGGCTAAAAATATTTATTATAAAAAACAACCATTATCTATTCATTATCATTACGTTTAATTTTATAGTCATCGACAATCATTTGAAGATGACGCATCACCTCAACTTATCATCAAATCTCGTTCTCCAAACAATACTCTCTGAAACTCCACTCGATCCCACTCTCCTCCCAATCTACTCACCTCGCACTTTATAAAATCTCGCACTCTAAATCTGACTAGCAAAACAACGCGCTCTCGCTCGAAGACAATAACTGCACGTACGTGCCTCGCATCGCCTCCTACGTATATACTCTCCTAACCGCTGCGCCTTCGACTAACGCCTTTTACGAGCCCCATGAGTAGTTTTCTCGCCTCTATATACAGCCGTCCTCGTCGTCGTCGTCTTATACACACCTCGCGCGAAGAGAACGTCTTTTTGACGGGCAAAAGATGAATTTTCACGAGACGCGAGCGCGAATAAAAACTTGGGATTTTCGCGAATGCGAGCTGCAGCAGTGCTGACAGAATATTTCTGAGAGTGAGAGCGGAAAGATGGGCCATTTCGCGCGAGCGCGATGCAGTAGGCCAGCGATAAAATTGGACCGTGAGAGGTCTTTATCCAAGTATATGTACGTGTGCGAGCGCTTTTTGAAACTCGTTAGAAGTGTCCGGGATTGTGCGAGGCAGTGAGTTGAATATATGTTGGGTTTTCGGAAAAGTATGTCGGAACTTTTGTGTGATGGAAAATCGTATGTGGAATAATGTTTTTTTGATATAAATTTATAGAGGAATTTATTTTTTATTATATATATATACATTCCTTAACCTGTAATATTTTGCTGTACGTTGGTATGCGGTAAAAGTAATCGTATAAATACACTCAAATTGTAAACTATGATATTTCTTTTTCTAGCTTATCGAGTGTCTTATAAAATGTTGTAGCGAATGTCGAAAAGATCGATGAAATACGATGAACTGATTATCTTGACGGGGGTATTTATATAGTATGAAAGTATAACAGGATTAACAAAATGGAAATTTCAGTATATTCACTAAATGGATTGTTAAAAAATTTCAGAGATAAGCCTTCTTTTTCATTCGTGTTCCATTCCCAGTGGTACCTCTATATATATGTAAAATAAATATTGCATCCACGTAAAATTTCCTTCAATATTTGTATTCAGTTTTACTGTTATTTTATTCCGATTCAGTGCACTTGAAAATTTATTTGGCAATGTGCCGCAGTAGAAATGTGTACATTTAGCTTTTATCCCCTCTTAATTTAAAAAAAAAAGACAATTAAAAGTTACTTATTAAAGCCGCTATGTATGTTTTCCAATATAATACAGCATTCATTTCTATGGAAAAGCTGTTCCTTTTTCCCATATGTGAATTTAAAATGGATTACATAGCTTTCATTGACCTCAATGCTGAAAGTAATATATAGGACAAATAAACTATAATTTTAAAGCTTATCCCGATTAAGGGATCTTCATTTTTCACAAGCGAAATTATTATATTATTTTCATGAAATAATTATTTTTTGTGTCTTTAGTTTGTAATAAATTACTCCACCTATTTCAAACGTAAAAAAATAAATAATTTTTACGTAAAAAGGAAAATTGTTATTTATAAAATATCAATTTAAGTATAAGTATTGATCTTAGAAAATTTTAAACACCATCCAAAATAACAAGCGCACTACTGAAAGACTCAGTCACTGCCAAATTTGAAATACGGCACTGCACACACGCTTCCGACACCCGAAAATTTTTCGCTAACGATCTGAAACGCAACGTGATTCTCCGCACGTACGAACTCCGAGTGTACATGCACCGCCACACTCGCCAATCGTTCACTCGCGGCCTCGCGTGAAATATACACCCGATTAAAGTCGGGTATAGATATATATACACATGCGCATATGCGCGTTTTTCCGGATGCGCGCGTATAACAAGCGGCGTTCGATTCTCCTTGCATTAAAAATAAAGAAGCCAATTGACGCTCCCGTCTCGAAGAAGATCGCGGTTCGGCGTAATGCCGCCAATTTGCTGCGTCCTGTGGCGCCCGCGGCAATCATTAAATGCGCGCGCGAGATAAAAGCGCGAGAGAAAATTTTGCCACGTTTATCGGAAAAATGAAAAAGTTTCGTACAAGCGCGCAGGTAGGGAGAGCGAATTGGTCTAGGGAAAAAAATAGAAATGCTCTTGATACTTCCGCAGCGGTGAATGATATAAGTGTTGGACAATGAATGTCCAAGGGGAAGACACGGTTTGGCGAAGGAAGGTCAAGTGTTCGCGAGTGTTGGAAATAAGCTGTTAAGTTCGAAGTGTTCTTTAGTTTATCGAAAAAGTTTATTTGAAAAATACATTTTTTTAATAACAAAGACAATATACGGGAGAGCTTGAAATATGACAATAAGTTTTCCATTTGGATAATTTCTACGAAAAAGTCAATGTTAATCTGACGAAATGTATTTTGAAAATTTTTTGTAAAATCTAGTTATACTGCGCAATTTTCTCGGCAATTTTCTGTATTTTTTAAATAAATATAGAAATACCAGGAAATTTCTTACGTATATTTTTATTTTCTGACAAAACGCGCGTAACACGCGGAATTTTTCTCGCTGCAGCGCACCATTATATATACAGTTATGATCTTTCTCTATAGGTACACGGTTGCGAATGGTTTTACAAACCGATAAAAGCCACGCTTTTGTACTTTTCACTTTGGGGAAAAATGTGAAAATAAACGTGTGTAGCAGTTGTCGCGTAGAGGCGGTAACGGATGACTGCGCGCGTGGCTTTTACGCTTTCCGATTCTGTTTTTTGTTTGCCCTCCGAAAATCTAAAACAGAGGCAATTGTTGTAATCGCTCGAGAAATGCACGAAAATATCGAAAATCATAATGAAATTAAAATTTAACTAATTAGGTATTATTATCACAGAATGCTAGGCAGCAGATTTTTATGATTATAACTTGAGAAATATGGTGAACGATATCAGCTGTAGAAATTAATTGCAAGTGTAATAATTTTCCTACTGTTTCAAAATATCAAAATGAATGTTTTTTGCGGTTCAGCTGACAATAGCGTCATAATTTACTCAACTTTACGATCCACTTAAATGTCTGGAAAATTACGTAAACTTTTGAAAAAATAATTGATCATTGAGTGTATTGTTTTTTCAAATTTTAGCCTGCCAAGTGCGGCATTGTGGCGGCGAGTAGAGGCGAGTAGAGGCTGAGTTCTTTTAACAGTATAAAAATTAAGAACTAACGCAGCTTTTTTGTGAAATTCAAAAATTTATTATACGAAAGCAAACTTTTTTCACTTCGATAATTAATCCTATCTCTCCTGAAGCTGAAAATAAAACACTCGGCTCACTGTATATAAGTAGGCTCGCTTTGCAGTATTCCAACTATAGAGGGAAAGAAAATGAAGCGGCTATACGGCCGTCGGTTACTTAACGTACGTCAGTCAGAATATCCCGGAGCTCGCGCAGAGTCACGTCATAGCCCCGTGAGCCCGGCGAATTCCGCCTGCGCCTCTTCTTCTTCTTCTTCTTTTCTGGGGGAATATAAGTAAAGGTCGTGCAATTTAAGGAGGATAGATCCGGCATGCGGGCAGACGGATCAGCCCCGTAATCCTCGAGGATATTCCTCTCGCGCTCGCTTGCTCGTTCGCTCGGCCCTTTCGCGTGCGGGTCGTGATGGGCGAGAGCCAGTAGTCTATCTTATTTCGCTGCTATAGTTTTATGTACGTGCGCACGCGCGCGGCCGCGTTTCCGGCGGGAGCATTAAAAAACGAGCAATCTCGGCTGCAGGATGACGGAGGTGAAGGACGAAGGGACTCGGTGAGTATAGGAGCTTTATTGTAACGTCAGGGTGTTATTTAATGGCAGGTTTTTGGAAATAAGAAAATAAGAAGCTACTATGTAGTCTTATTGACATTGGAATTCTTATCAATGTAAGGAACGTTATCTCGGATATGCCGTCTTCAAAATTTCGGTTGCTCAAATATTTGCTTTGTTTTGATTTCCTATTACGGTGTGTATTATATAGACAATTTTTTTGGGGCAAAACTACTAGACCACATTTTTTTAGTTCTGTGAGGGTTCCAGGACATGAGAAAATTGGTGAACACGCATTATCCGTTGTCAAACTTTTTTGCCGACCAAACCAATATTTAATATTTTATGCAATTTTTTTTCTTCACTTTAAACCTCTGCCATTTAAACCAGAAACGTCCTACATTATTTATCAAAATATTGATCCCTTCAAAAGTTAGAGCAGCTTAAAGATTAGCATCGAAATGACATAAAAATACGTAAATCGCTGAAAATCTTCCGGCCTGACTTTAAACGTGTTTTTGTGCAATTGTGGAAATCGAATTCATTTAACTTATTATCATATTGGCAAGCCATGTTACGAGATATATTTTAAAACAATATATAAAATAATAAAAAAAATGTTTAACTTCCTTTTATTACATTCGTTTCTGATAAATTCAGAGTTAAATTTACGTATTTTCAAGATCTTTTTAAAAAGAAAAAATTAAATATAATTGCAGATAAGACATGTGAAAGAAAATAATTTATGGTTATTTCAGGATAATAAAAAATTATCTAACGTGAATAGGTTTACGAAAGAACTGAAGTATAGTTAAAACTTTAAAAACTCCAATTGAAATTTAAAAAGAAGGACAAAAGTTGCGTAAGGAAAAGTGTGTCAAAAGCCACCATCGCAGTAAACTCGATGTAAATAAATATACAAAGAGTGTAGAAGCAT